>OX451739.1:1260198597-1260393879 GCA_948472305.1 Vicia faba | reverse complement strand
ATTCTCAGAAACGCGTTTCTCGGTAAATGTTGGTATTTTGAGTGAAATTGAATATTTGTATAGAATTTGAACACACTTAAATCCTAACACTAAGATTCTAATTTATACTAGTTCAACCATAACGGTCTCCTCCTAAAAGAATGCCACGTTCGATGTTTGCATGTCTTTCGAATCCTCAGACTTCTACGCGTCCTTTTGGATAAGATCAAACCTTTTGAATTCAAATCTTCTTCTTTTCGAGACGTCAAATAAACCAACGTGATTGTCGAAGCATTCCTCTTCGGGACTTCAAATATCCTAAGTCCCACTCATTCACAAAAATAGAATTTTCGACAATATTTAATAAGATTAGACTATCCATGAGCTTGTGAAATCTTCATGAAATATTCTTATATTTCTTTTAGACCTAACTCTCCTTCGACATTCTTCATGTTACCTTAATATTTTCATGTCGTCGAAATTTTCAATTAACAAACTCTCATAAAAATGTCTTATTCTAAGAAGGAAGTCTCCAAAATAGAGATACTCTTCATTTGACCTCCCAAATTACGCCAACAAAAATTAATCAAACTAACTTAACGGGTCACTAATAACTAATAAAATAAGTTGAGGTAAACAATACATGCATCATACATCTCTTCTGAATTCATAAACAAAAACATCGGAAGAGATTAGAAGAAGGATTTGTAGTCGACGTAGGCACACCAATATTCATCAATGCGTGCCGTATATGTTAATACAACTGGTTATTTAGCTAATCACGTCACTTCAAGCTATATATTGATTACAATGAACATTCATTTTTGTTTATTTCAATTCATATCCAATTGCCTGTGCTTCTATCCTCACTCTTTAGTTTATATCTAAAACTAAAATTCTTGATAGCGAAAGCCATCTTCAACTTGGAGTGGAAAACATAATTTAAGGAGCAGCCTTTGTACTTCGTGTATATGTTTCTTTTAAAAACTACTAGTCTTTTAAATTTCCCTCAACCTCGGTGTCATCCATAAAATACATAAACCTAAGTGATATAATTAATTGAGTTTAAAAAAAGTACATTAATTAACAATATCATTACGTGAGTGGCAAAGGCCTATTGCCATCCAATTAGATATTTGAACTCAATGGTCAATAGATGCAAATTTCGTAACAATCACACTCCCGTGGACACTACGTGTTGATTTTGTTTTATAGCCCTTTTTTCTTTCTTTGAGAATCTTCCAAAACAAACGAATGGAGTGTGTCATATCATGGAGCTAGGGTTTGGTCCTTGATCCTTTTTTTCTGACCGACTCCAACTTACCTTTCACCAATTTGCAAAGTGTGCAACTAATTCATTAAAAAAGATCTACCAACGACTCATGTGTGTCGACTTAATTCATCAAACCCCCTTTTATAGTGGAGGAGGTTTGTCTTTGCCAATCGTGGGTCCTATAATATTTTGTGTTGGAAAATCAATTAGACTTTTTAAACAATAGATATGTTTGAAGAGATGTTTTAGAATCTTGAAGAAAAATCAGGAAGTGAATTTCCTTAAAAATGTGAGGTAAATAATATTCACTACATAATCTATTTTTAATATATATAAAAATTTGTTAAAAAAAAATATAAATTAATTACTACCGTAATTACCATCTACCTTTAAAACTAAATTAATTTAGAGAGTTAGTTTCATAATTCTAATGGTAATTTAATATTTCTAATTATTACATTTCAACTAATTACATTGACAATAATAAATAGATATTATAATATTTTGATTCCTTACCGTTATCAGTATTGAATGTAATATTATATTAGAAATACAGAAAAATATTTGAAATTCCTATTCAGTTCCTTCATTTAAACTTTATTTATCTATTTATTTATTTATTTTTCATAATCAAACACTATCACTCATATGTGAAGTCCATTTTATGGCTTTTCGTTCCATCTTCCACCAATCTATAAAGCCTTTGTAAATACATGTTTGTTTCAACAGTTTGTTCATATTATTCGTTTCCATTGTATTTTGATAGTTTATCTCAGACATATATTATTAGAGATTTGTTTGAAGTATTCATACATTGTTTTTTAAAAAGTTCATGTTCTTCCGTAAACATTATATGTCCATGTGTTTTAGTTTTTTGAACTTTGGGTTTTTCTAAATGGATTCTCCGTTTTCATTAAATTGCTTTTATGTTTTAATAATAAACTATTGATGTTAGACAATTTATGTTCTCTAACTGCATTTCTGTTTCAGTGACAATGAGTCAAAAATTTGACTGTATAAAAGACATAAAAAATTTGACTGTATAAAGGACATCAACAACTCTAAAGAAACATTGACGCTTGCGGTTCAAATCATTGGTGCATGGAGTATAATCAACCGTAAGGAAATTGAGCATATGAATATGCTCACTACAAGAAAATTCTCTCATTCGACGTGATTTTGTGACGTGTTAATCATGTGGCATAAAATTTCAATATTATCTTTTCAAATAAGAGCAGCTACTTCAATATTATTTTTGCAATGAGTAAAAAATTGATAACCCTAAACTATACATGTTTCTGTTTTTAAAGGGTGACAATATTCAAGTTTTGATTCGTCATGATCATAGACCTAAATGGAAAGAAAAGATTAAGGAGATTATGACTTGCATAATCAACAACGGTATGGTTTATGAGAATGATTTTCAATGGAAGTTCTGTGATCATTCCAAAAAAATTGTGTTCCTTGCGACTCTTAAAGTTGTTGATATTCAAAATATCCCCCAAAAAGGTTTTTTTTTTTAAGATCTTGCTGAGATTCCTGGAGGCAAATGCGAACTTTATAGACCTTGAAGTCCAGATCATTATAAAATAGCTTTATTTTCTGTTATAAAGCTACTACGTCAATATAAATGTATTTTTCAGTAATTGCTTATGTTATTCATGTTGTGCAAGAGATAAACAACATCCAATCCAGACTGGGGAAAAAATTTGTGTCACTAAAGCTTAAAGACTTAAGGTAATTGATTTTTTTTAGTTATCTGCGTGTGTAATCCATAACCAATCTTCTTACACTGAATATGTTATTTTCATCATTCAAAAATAGGGGAAATTTTATTAATTTCACCTTATGAGAAATCTATGTATCTAAGTTTTAGTATTACTACAAGGATGCCAAAAACAATGGCGTTATTGCAATTGTTCTCACACATGTTATGATAAATGATTGTCAAGGTTTTATATGTCTATCTTTTTTTCATGTATATTTGAATACATCAACCATAACACTGATTTCATAATGTTATTTATCGTTTGTAGTTTCAAATGGATGGAGTGGTTCTAAATTGCTTATTAATGAAGACATTAAAGATATTAAAGAATTTTTGTCTAAGTAATAAATATTTAATTTGTTGTCAATTGAAAATATAATTTTTTTAATCGTGAAACTTCATCTATACCACTAAATTATGTTATATGTTATAGGTTACCTACAAACGAACATACTGAGAAGCCGACTAAATCTTCAAGATCTTTATCTAATTGGTCAGGTGCATCTTAGTATACCCCAATTGAGAAGTTTGTTCATAAGGCCAAATGCGTGTCATTAAGTCAGTTACGCAAGGTCAAACAGGTAGTTTGTAAACTGTTTACTCTAAATGCAGTAATATTAAATTATATTATTATGTGATTATACATCTTATATTTTTAGATTGCATTTAGGAGACACTTTGTATTACGGTATCAACTACTTTGAAGTTTGTCGTATCAAAATATGGTTGGTTCTATTATTGATGCACAAAGTGTTCTTTAAAAGCCATTGATCTTAACAATTCCTATAAGTGTGCATGTGGAAAATATGTTAAAGAAGCTATACCAAGGTTCAATTTTAAAAAAACAGTTTTAATCTTTTCAGTGTATTCGTATCTTATATTTTGTTAATTATATCACCTAATAATATTATTTTTTGAGTATAAAAGATACAAAGTAGAGATGTGTGTTACTAATGGTGATGCAAAATTTTGATTTATATTTTAGGATGCTGATTGTGCTGAAAGTATTGGAAAGACAATTGATAATATGTATAAGTAAATGTTACAGGTATGAATTTACTTTGTCATATATTTTTTCAATTATGTATGAGTTTTTATTTTTCTGAATATTTTAACATATTATTGATAGGATGAAGAAGATAATCTCATGGTTTATCCTGGTGAGCTTGATTTTCTTTTGGGTAAAAAGATGAATTTTAGAGTTAAGGTCCGACTAAATTGAAACTGATTACATAACCGATGAGGTTTGAGTATATTGTAATTATTTACATGAACTACATGAAAACTTATTTTATGATTATCTAAATCATAATCTTGCCTAATATTCATGTCAAAATTGATTAATCCGGCTCATACTCAATTTGTAACTATGAATACAAGCTAGGAAAATATCAAACATTTTGCGGTATGTAAACTAATTATGAAACATGCAATTTTGGGATTGTGTTAACCTTATTTTTTATGACTACATTTTAATATATTTGAAGCAATCATTGTTTAGATATGGAGAAAAAGGTTTATATTCAAATTGTGCAGTTACTCTAGCTAAGGATGTTTCTGTTACTGATAATGTTGAAGATGTTGATTGTGAAGTTTTTGGATCTACGCAATTTTCAGGCACCAAACCATCGAAGAGAGTAAAGATTGAACAAAATGTTTGATTTGACTTTTAGGAAAAGAGAATTTACTGTAGGAAGTACTAAAAAAACATGTTATCTTTTGTTTTTGTTTTTTACTATTATTGAATGTTGTTAGTGCGTGAGACACTTTTAGTAAGGATAGAATAATAAGGAAATAAGAATTTGTATTATTGAATTGTTCGAATAATAATACAGACTAGGACTATTTATATACAATACTAATTGGGCTTGAGTCTACACAACTTGAATTATATTTAAATATTAAATCTAATCAAATATAATCTAATCTAATATTATAATTTAATATTTCAATACACCCCCATAATCCAAGTTGTCGAACATGCTCAAAAATAGTCAATCTGAATTATTTCTAATTTCTTTCTCAAATTCAGGAATTTGTCGATCTTCAATCCTTTGGTGAAAATGTCGTCCAATTGTTCTTCACTCGAGCAATGCTTTACTTCAAGTTCGCCTTGATTTACTTTTCTCTCAAGAAGTGAAACCTTACTTCAATATGTTTACTTCTTCTGTGCAGAACTGGATTCTTCGCCAGATTTATGGATAACTTATTGTTGATTTACAACACAAGAGGTTTCTTCACTTTGACCTTTATGTCTTCAAGTACAGATCTGATCCAAATTGCTTGATATGTAACATAGAATCCTACTATATATTCAGCTTCACAAGATGATAATTCTATCACAGGTTGTTTCTTCGAACACCATGAGATTGGGGCAACAAATACTTGAAAGAAATATCCAGTTGTGCTTCTTCGATCTTCCTTATCTCCAAACCAATAAGCATCTGAAAAATAATTAACTATTGCATCTTTGTCTTCAGAATCTCGTCAAAATAGTATTCCAAAGTTTATCGAACCCTTCAAATATTTTAGGATTCTTCTTGCAACTTTCATATGTGACACTCTTGGTTCACTCATATATCTTCTTACTAATCCTATAGCGAAACCTATATCAGGTCGACTATTGCACGCATACTTCAGAAATCCCACAATTTTCTTGAACAAAGTTACATCGACTTTGTCTTTCTCTCCATTCTTCTCCAATTTTACATTTGGTTCAACAGGTGAGGATGCAGGATTCAAATCGTCCATTCTGAATCTCTTGAGTATTTCTTTGACATACTTCCTTTGATGTAGTATCATACCTTACTTTGACATTTGAAATTCTATACCTGGGAAATAAGACAATTTTCCCAGATCATACATTTCAAACTCCTTTATCATCAACTCTTTGAACTTTAACAAGTTCTCCAAGCTATTTCCAGTCACTAGCAAGTCATCGACATATAAGCAGGTGATTTTTATATCTTGTGCTACAATTTGAACATAGATACCATATTCAGATTTGCATTTTACAAATCCCAATTTGACTAAGTATGAGTCGATCTTCTTGTTCCATGCCCTAGGTGCCTGATTGAGGCCATAGATCTCTTTGTGCAACTTATATACTTTAATCGCTTCCTTCATAATCACAAACCCTGGAGGTTGTGTGACGTAGACCTCTTCGTCTAAAGGACCATTCAGAAATGTTGATTTCACATCTAAACGTAAAAAAAAGAGTAAAGAGGAAATACATGAAAAATGGAAAACTTGAGGGGATTAAAACGCTCTCTTGAAAGAATAATGGCCTTCTAGAGTTACCAAAGATATAAAAGAAAATAAGAAAATAGGGTCTTTAATAGAGGCCAGTGAATAGTGCACTAGGCATGGGAAGCGTCACCCAATGAACAAAGGTTTAGGTGAAAGTCATCATTATCTCATGAAAGAGAAAATGGTGACTCTTCACTCCACGACACATAGACTAGGAAAGAGTAGAAACCCAACGACGCCTGTATTACCTTCTGTGAATATGTGATCAAATACGACATACTCACAAAGAGAGGACTTGAACTCGGGGGGCTTATGTACATCCCGGAAATAATAGGCCCGATCGGGTAGTGTAATCGACAAGGAGAAAGGATAAACCAGTAGTCAAATATGGGTGAAGGTACCCAGGGTGCAACTCGGCTAAGGGAGTGTCAGATGACCCATGGACCCGGGTAACAACCCACCATCACCATTGATTCAGATAGGATGGTTATTCGGGAGGCACATGCCCATAATCGGTCATCATCTCGGCTCATTAAAACCAGTAACCGCAGATGGTGCATTAATTACTATGTTACACAACATTAATCATCTTCATTCATGGAGACAGAGGATGTTATGTAGTTATATAACTCAAGAGTCGCTCATTAATGGAGGCTCTTGATGACACATAGAAAGAACTTTATAAAAGGGGCTCCCACATGCGGGATAAGCAATACATTCATCTTTAGACACACGCATCACTGTTATAGCTCCCAAATCCTCCAATCATCTCATTAAACTCACTCTGGTAGGCTCTCCGTAGAAATCTCCGGGGAAGTCGGCCAGATATTTGTTCTACACAGGAACACATCACTTGAAGGAATTTTGTTTAAATTTATTGTGTATGTGTTTCCACTTCTGGAGCTAGTAAACAAAGTCTCGTTTGATTTTGATTTTATAACCCTATAACCAGAAGAATCAAATGTTACATTGTTATCTTTGTCACACAATTGACTAATGCTAATCAAATTGTGTTTTAGTCTTTTTACCAATAGGACTTCTCCAATCTTTAGATTAGGGTTCTTATCAATAGTTCCATAACCTAGTATTTATCCCTTATTATTATCACCATAAGAGACATATCCTCCTTATTTTAGAAAGAAGGTAGAGAACAAGCTATTGTCACATGTCATATGCTTTGAACAATCACTATCAGGATACCATTTGGTGTCTGAGGTTGTAAATCTTTCCTACAAAAACAAGTTAGTTTGTAAATTCAGGTACCCATACCATCTTGGGTCCTTTTTCGTTAGTGTAAACATGTTTCCTCATTAGATGAGATGCATATGTATTTTTATGTTCAAGATATTTCTTGTAAAAATATGAGGGTTAGTGTTCTTCTTTACTCTCATGACTTTTCTATAGAAAACAATTTTTTTTTCTAGATGAACTTCTTTCTTACAATAGCTACATTTAAACTTTGAGCATTGGGATAATGTATTTCTCCTACATATACTTTCTAATTTCTTGCTATTGTTTGGTAGATCATACCATAAACATGTCTTATTATAGGAGGCCATTTGATTTCCTAATATTATTTTCAAGTTGTCTCTTCCATTGGTAAATTTCACTAAAGTTTCTTGAAGATTGCAAACGTCTTCTTTTAAAATATCACAATCATTACAAGGTTTAGAGGTGGTAGTATATAGTTCTTCTTTTTCCTTGAAATCATCTAATTATTTTTCTAGGGTTTTGTTTCTTGTTTCAAGGAGAAATTTTGGAGTTTGACAAGAGTTTTTCTAGTTTGTCATTTTCTTTAGACAACTCTCTACATATTTTAAAAAGATCATCATAAGAAAATTTTGGAGTTACCTTGTCATCTTGATATTTTGTCATTAGACATATGTTGGCCTTTTCTTTATCATCTAACGAGGATGTATCATTGTCTTCCCATGAAACATATGCTTTCTCTTTCTTGTTGATCTTTGGTTTTCTTTTCTAAGTAGGTGGCAGTTAGGTTTGATATGTCCTTTCTTTTCACAGTTATAACATGTTGGAATGAATAATTTTTCTTTTTCTTCTTCTTCTTCTTCCTTTTTCTCTTTCTTCATGAATCTTCTGAAGTTTTCAATATGAAGGCTACATCATCGTCTGAGATGGCTTCTCGTATATTTAGAGCTAGACTTTTGTTTTTCTTGCTTTCTTGTTCATCCATGGCTGATTTTTTTAGCTCTATCTCATGTTCCTACAATTTCCCAAACAAAGTGTGTTTGTGTCCATAGTCTCAAAATTCTTTGATTCATAAATCATAGTGAATTTTGGTTTCCAATCACGATTTAAGCATCTCAAGATTTTGACGACTAATTCTTCTTCTGAGAATGATTTCCCTAGAGTCCGCATATGACTTATGATATGAGTAAATCGTGTTTGCATACGATTTATGTCCTCTTCAGGTTTCATTATGAAAAGTTCATACTCATGGGTAATTGTTCCCAACCTTGTCATTTTCACCTCAGTAGTACCTTCATGGGTGATTTAGAGGATATCCCACATTTCTTTAGCGGTCTTGCAGTGAAAAACTCGTAAAAATTTATCAAGACCTAATGCAGTAGAACCAGTGTTCTTAGCTATCAAACCATGTTACACATTCTAATGTCATCTTTGGACCAATCCTTTTCAGGTGTGTTTACTACAATACCATCAATTGTGTGTGTAGGAACAAATGGTCCATTTTCCACAATTTTCCAAATACCACAATCTATTCCTTCTATGAAGAATTTCATTTTCCCTTTCCACAATTTGTACCCTTCTCCATAAAAGGATGGGGTTTGTTTAGTGAATAGTGTGAAGTCATTCTTTCTATTAAGATGATTAGTCCTTAACAGGAGTTAGACTCTAATGCCACTTGTTGAACAAGCGACCTCAAGCACAAGAGGGGGGGGGGGGGGGGGGGGGGGGGGTTGAATTATGGTTTTTAAAAAGTGTGCATATTTTTTTCTTTCTCAATTAAGATTGTATTAGTAATGTTTTTGAGTAGTAAAACGTAGTGGAAGTAAAGTAAATAAAGTATATTACAAATAATTAAAGAGAGTAGGGTTAGAAATATTGCACCAGAGAGTTATTTAGGTTTGGTCAAAAATCAGCTTAATCATGTCCCCAAGAATTCTTCTTGAGATTTTTCACTATGAACTTGTGAGTTTTTATTGGTTATACCCATGAACCTTAATAGAATCAATACATTGAGCAAACTCTAACTCAACTTCATGATACTTATTAGAGATTTATGACTGATCTTCTTAACCAAGAACAAAGCTTTTTATCAATTAAACTTAATTAACCGATAACATATATTTTCTGGTTAATTTCAAGAACCAATAACTTAATAAATAATCAACACCGCCACTTACAAAATAATACTCTCCTCACAAATGAAATTTCACTAAAACACTAAGGCAACCAAGAGTGAAGAAAAAGAAAATTTTTAGAGTTTAGAGAGAGAAATTCCAAACAAATATGAAAGCGTTGGAAAGTGACATGATTTCAAGGGAGGAAGTCACCCCTTTATATAGCAAACAAAATCACTCAAAATGGAAATGATCCATGGACCTAATTAATGATTTAATCGATTTTCATAATCAATCACATTTAATAAATATGACTATTGTGCTCTTCAAAATGGAATATTCTATTTTAGATATATTGTCATTCGATTAGGTGTTTAAGAAAAGTCTTGAGATACAATTTTAATCTATTTTAATCGATTAGATTAATGTGTTAATTAATCGATTAATTTATGATTTTTAGTTATCACTAAAAATTCGATGAGAATGTCATTGTCACTTTAATAGAATTCATGAAAAGTTTATATATATATATATATATATATATATATATATATATATATATATATATATATATATATATATATATATATATATATATATATATATATATATATATATATATATATATATATATATATATATATATATATATATATATATATATATATATATATATATATATATATATATATATATATATATATAAAATTAAATTAAAAAGAATGTTGATGTCATTTTAATAAACATCAAATAATATGAGTGTAATTTATCCTAATATCTAATAATAGTTTTATATTCAGATATTCTTATATAATAAATTATTTTCTTCGATTTTTTTATAAAAAATATTTTATTTTTTTAGATTTATTGAATAATTAATATATAAATAATTTTTATTTTTAAATTTACTGAATAATTGATGTATTTGATTAATATATAAATGAAATATATTAATTATTCAATAATAATAAATATTTTTGATAAAGTATTGAGAGTATTTTGGTAAAATAAAAAAAGTGAGCTTAGATTAACTATTAAGTTTGAGAGAGAGAATCTTAGTACCCATACGAAAAAGGAGGCGACCCGTAAAACAAAGTGGATTTGAAACGGTTGTATGCCTTACTGTCGTTTAGTAATATTATGGGCAGCACACAGCTTTGTGAAAGTGAAAGCCGTTGGATCACAATTCAGAGGGCCAACCTCCTCCATTCAGGTTAACTAACCCAACCTCTGGTTAAACTCTCTATTTTCTGTTGTGCCTACCCCACCACTTCAATCTTTATCCAATAATTTTAATATTTGCTTTTCCATCCCTACTTTTATTACATTTTATATGTTGTCCCAGTTCTATTTTTTTTTTCCTTTGACTGGTCCCAGTCTTATCTTTTAAATACACTGATATTTCACATGCATTTCCTTTTCTTTTCTTTTACTTTTCCTTTTTCCTATTATTTAATACAAAATTCAAAGATATCAATTCTTATATAGTAAAAAATATTTATTAGGATATTAGTTTTGATTTTCGGTAAGATAATGATATTGGTTTAATGATTTTAATAGCTAATATATGAATAACAAAACATTGAATCTTAACTTAAATTAAAGTTAGTCAAATAAAGTGAAATAAATTTGATTCTTATTTAATTCTAAATTTAGATAAAATAGACCAATTTAATCTTATATTTAAGACTAAGACAATATCTTCCAAAATATATTTAGATTATGTATGACAAAACCAAATTTATAAATGTATAAGACGCAATGAATTTGTTTATAATAATTATTTTCTTACAAATTTATTTTTTTTAGATTTAATAGTTGAAACTCACTATTTTAAAAATAATCATTATAATATCGTAGACTCAAATCTGTGTCTTATATATCAGAGTGTTCAAATTTAAGTTAATCTAAATAAAATTATTAAATTAATAAAAGAAATTAAAAATTAAAAATAATTAAATATTATTAAATGCATTTGAATATCATTTATAAAAATCACTTTATTTGAATCAAATTTTAAAACTAATCTCAATTAAACTGAATCACATATATATATTTTTATATTTATTTATTATTTATTAATATGATATATTATTCATTTTTAATATTATTTATTAATTTAGTTTAATCTAATTAGTTTCAATCAAAATCAACACTCTTAATAGAAATATAGTGTATATTATATATTATATATTATATATCATATATTTTTATCAAATCTATTATATATTAGTATTTTTATAATATTAATAAAAAAATATAAATTATAATTTAAATATTTAAAAATTAATCTAAACTAAATCGCATGAAATTGAATAAGATCGAATTAATTTTTTTTAAACAATCATCAAAAACTATATCAAATTATAAATAAATTTATTTTTAAATCAGTTAAATTTGTATTTCAAAATTGATTCAAACTGTATCATAAACACTTATATATACCAACTGAATTTTTAAAAAATATTTTATAATAATATTTTCTTTTAATTATTCTAAATAGAGTTTGATTTATAGTTTATCTTTCTTTTTTCAATTTTCTTACAAATTACATTTTTTTTAATATTTAGAATATCATAAGATATTGTGTTAAATTTTTAATTAATTTAAAACAGTTTTTTTTTCTATAAAAAAAACTTGATCAAAGAATATCAAGCAAATTAGTAAAATATATTCTAGGGGCCACAACATGAAAAATAGTAAAAAAAAAGAAAAAAGATTCTTGGGGCCACCAAAATAATTCCACAAAATAAAAATACCAAACAGAAAAAGAAAATATGAAGAATCTAACCCCACACACACTACAGTGCGCACCACATCACATACACTCACACATTCAACCTTCTCCAAAATCCTATATATACATAGCTCGAGTAAAGCTAGGTTTGCCAAACCAGAAACCCAAACCCACCTTTAGAGAAAAGAAAAAGAAAAACACTTTCTTCTCTTTTTCTCCTTCTTTATTCTTCTTCTTTCACACACTCTTCTCCAAGCTTAAAAAAATGGCGGCACCTTCTAGAAAATCAAGAACCACTGTACTTCGTTCTCTCTCACCTTCACCAAGGTTCTCAAACTCAGAACAATCACCTTCTCAGTACTCTCACTATTCTTCCTCAGCTTTCGCATCTTCATCCTCAAGCTTCGCCTCTCGTCCCACGACTTTCTTCCGAGGCTCCACCTCTCCAACGCGTGTCAGTTTATACAGCTCCCCACCGTCTGTGTCGTCTTCATCGGTTCGGTTTTCGCTAGACCGTTCGATTTCCCCGAACCGGTCTATCTCGGCCGTTCCTCGAACCGGCGGCAAGAAACAGAGCAGTAGCCAACCGAAGCGGACTTGCATGTGTTCGCCTACGACGCATCCCGGTTCGTTCCGGTGTAGTCTTCACAAAGGCTTCTCCTCACGCGCCGTCACGACGCCGTATTCGCAGAATCGCCTCAACGCGCGTAGATCCGCCATGACGAATTCGTTAGTGAGAATTCGCGGCGTTGAGGGAGATCTAGTCAAGAGAGCGCTTGCGGCGTTGATTCGTCCGTCGTCGCATCAGCAGAAAAGGAGAGGAGATTTTCATCCGAGACCTAGTAGGCTCTCCGTTATGACCAAAGCTGAAGATTCGTGAAGTCTCCGTTTGACAGTTAGGTTTCCGGCCACCGCTGACGGTAGTGCCAGATCTCGCCGAATTTGGATCTGATGATTAGATCTAACGGCTATGCAAGCGATTCAGAAAATCAACGGAGGAAAAGTGATTATGTGCTTCGTATCTCCTTGTTTTTGTGTACATATGGAAATATATATGTGATCTCTCTATGAATGGCAGCCATTGATGGCCGTTTTTTGGAGCTTCTGGACTTAATTTCATGATAAACAATTTTGCATTAAAAATAAATATAATTAATTCATAATATAAATCTAAAATTAAATTCAGCCAAACTTTTTTTTATGATGTTGAGTTTAATCTTTAACTGCGTTAATCTAATTTTGAGTTCCATAGTACTTTCCTTTTCCTTTTTTTTCGTTGCGTTTTTTTGTCTTTTTACTCCATTTTTTCCTTGTAACGTAACGCTAGTCGTAAAAATTTCTGTTCAGTTCGTTCGTCGTGTGCGTGTACTCGTGTTTTTCGTATGTGTTCTTCAATAATTGTTCGTATTTTTCATTTTTTTCTTCTGCTTATTATTATTTTTCTTTTGAGTATTCCTTTTTTATTTGACAAGAAATGCGTGTTCGATTTTTTTTCTGTTATTTTCTGTTTTTTTTTTATATTCGTTTAGCAAAAAATTCTTTTTAAATATTGTTGTTATTGACTTTTTGGAATTTTTACATTTAGTGGTGTTTATGTTTAAATATTGAATATTTAATTTGGCTGTTTAATTTTTGCAGGAAATGTTATATCTTTATGGAAGCAAGTGGGGATATGGATTTGGATGAAAGAAGAGGATAAAGGATTTTATTGTTTTTATGGATAATGACTCATCTTGATGTTGGAGTTTGGATGAAATGGTAATGGAATGATCAATGGTGTTGAACAGTACTAGTATTCTGGAATATCACATACTTATGGTATGGAATGGGATAGAAAATCATAAAGTAATAAATATAAATTATAAATTATAAATTATATTAATTTGGATTTAATTAATACTATAAGAAATATATTTGGTTTTGAAATTCATGATATCTAATCAATTTTTTCTACCAACATTATTTTATGGTCTAGTGGAAACAATTGGGTGTGGGTACCAAATTTTATGAAAAAAATAATAAATACAAAATATAATGAAGTATTATAATTTTAACTAAAAATCTTATTTAATATTTACTATTTAAATATTTTAAGATATTTATTTTATTTTTAAATATTTTTAAAATATTAATTTTGGGTATTTGATTTAAAAAATAATTTTGTTTTGTTTTTGAGAAGACATGTTTTTTTAAACCTTAAAACTCAGATTGGGGACTGGATTTATTCGATTAAAAAAGTATCACATCTTTGTAACAGTACAGATTTTCAGTTTATTACTAAAAAAATAATATTAGTTTAAGAAAAAGTTTTGAAAGTTTAAGTATGAAATCACTCTCTGAATCCGTCACTACCAAGGAATGGCAGATATTTTTAATATTTTATTATTAATTTTAAATTTTATAATAAATCTGAACTATAATGTAAGAATTTTTGAAATGTTTTTTTTCTCTTAATAACAGAAATTAATAAAAGCCACTAGCCATAGTCTTCCTTCCTTTTGAAGATTTTGGAACAAGTTGGTTACAATTTAGATAGAGCCGGGTAAGGAAATAGCGCTTTAAAGTATGAAAAGGTCTCTTAACTCTCTACAAGTCAATCGGTTGATAAATTGACCAAATTGAAGGAGCCAGTGAGTCATGCCATTTTTCTTTAGTTTGTGACATTAATTGACTTGCTCTTCAAATCACGAACACCAATGAAAAATTAAAACCTTCCATTCAACTAAATTAAAACCTTCCATTCAACTATTTATCATATAAGAAAAGTAACTCATCTTTAAAAACCTAAAATGTCATTCTCTTTCTATATTGAATTTCATGATTGGTCTCACAATTCGATACTTATTTAGAAAATTTAATAGCAAACTTTAATTATTCCAAAATTTTCCAATTCCAACTGTTTCACATATACATTTCATTTTTTTCTCTTCAAATCTTCTCCATCATTAGTATACAATCCTTTCATCATTGAACTCCAACCATTTTTTCATCTTAACTCACACTTCTCTCTCTTTTCGACCACTTTTCTTTCTCTTTCCTACTACATCTCTCACATTCTTCTCTATTTCTTTCTTCTTGATTTCTCGTTCATTTATAGTAATCACTTTTTCTACATCAATCTTTTACCTAGTTAGAATTAATTTTTATTTTTCCTTTTTACTTTCCAGGTTATAGATCTATACGAAGACGCAAACTGTTAGAATTAATTTAGATTTTATAATTAATTAGATATTAATTTATATTTAGGAATATCTTTTAGATTTTTTATATCTTTGTTAGAAGATATATGTATCTTAGATCTTCTTATATCTTTGTTAGAAGATATATTTTAGATTTAATTTTGTGTATAAATAGCCTAGTGGAGTAGGTTATTGTAATTCATTATAAATCATTATTCCTTATTTTTGTATTCGTCATTTAATATATTCCTTTTGCCTTTCATCTCTTCTTGTGCACCAATAATTGGTATCAGAGCTCCGGTTCGAAATTCACGGAGAAAAAGGGAAACACGAGAGAACAATGGGGCGTTATGTGATAATCGTTGTTTCTGATTCTGGGGATTTGAAAACACTGATTTTGATTATGAATTTTTACGTAAATTGCACAAGATAGAAGATGAACGGAAACGACGACGATGTTCATTCCAAGCTTCTAGTATTTGATGGCAAAAACATGAATAGTTGGAAGACTCAAATGTGCATGTTATTTGGTGCTCAAGATGTGTTAGATCTTGTCACCGATGGCTATGATCTGTTAGAAGCAGATGCAACAGAGGCACAGAAGATAACATAGAAGACGCTGAGGAAGAAAGATCAGAAGGCGTTGTTCTACATCCATCAATGTATGAATGCGAATGTGTTTGCGAAGATTGCTGATTCTGAAACAGCGAAGGCTGCATGGGACACACTGGTCATATGTTACGGTGGTGATGCATTAGTGAAGAAGGTGAAGCTTCAGTCTCTCAGAAAGCAATATGAGAATCGCAACATGAAGGACGAGAAGAAGGTTTCTTAATACGTCTCTAGAGTGATTCTGATCACTAATGAGATGAAAGTTTGTGGAGAAACTCTGTTTGAACAAGTAATTATTGAGAAGATCTTGAGATCTTTAACTTCTAAGTTTGATTACATTGTGGTAGTAATTGAACATTCCAAATATATGAGCACCATGAGAGTTGAAGAACTGCAAAGTAGTCCAGAAGCGCATGAGTTGCGTATGACTGCAAGAACTTCTGAGAGGGAAGTAGAGCAACATGCTCTGAAAGTAACTTCTGGTGAGAAGCATCAGAAGCAGACTTGGTCAGAAGCCAGGAAGAAAACTAATGGTGGTCAAAGGTCAGAAGCTTCAAACTCTGGTAGGCAGAAGAATGTCCAGAAGGGAAAAGAGAAGTCTGACAAGAAGAATGTTCAGTGTTACTATTGTAAGAACTTTGGTCACTATGTCAGGGATTGCTGGTCCAACAAAGAAAAAAAGTCAGAAGAAGCAAATATAGCAAGAGGAGAGTCTGATGATGAACCTGTGCTACTGTTGGCTTCTGAACCTGGTGATCTGAGTTCATCAAAATGGTGGTATATGGACATAGGGTGTTCAAACCATCTTACTGGAAACAAGAAGTGGTTGGTTGATTTTGACTCTGGGAAGAGTACAAAGATCAGATGTGCTGATGATAAATACCGCAATGTAGAAGGTATGGGAAATGTCAAAATCATTCTAAACAATGGGAAATCAGCAGTGATCCAGAATGTATGGTATGTACCTGGCATGAAAAGCAATCTGATGAGTGTGGGGCAACTTGTTGAGAAAGGTTTTTCAGTTACCATGAAGGACAATCTTCTGAAGTTGTATGACTGTAATCAGAAGCTGATTATGGAGTTAGAACAGGGAAGGAATATAACATTCAAGGTGAATGTTAGAACTGCAGACTCTGAATGTCTTAGTGCAACAAGTGTTGTCAAGGAAAGTGAGTTGTGGCCCAAAAGATTTGGTCATCTGAATTTCAGAAGTTTATGACATTTGAAATCAAAGAATCTAGTACATGGAATTCCTACAATCAAGAAGCCTGAAAAGTCATGCAAGGTGTGCATGAAAGGGAAGCAACCAAGATTACCATTTGCATCAGAAGTAGTTCCAAGAGAAAAACATGCCTTGGGAGTAGTGCATTCGGGTGTGTGGGGTCTTTTTCCAGTAGCATCAACTAGAGGGAATAAATATTGTGTCATTTGTTGATGAGTTCATCAAAATGACATGGGTATCTCTCATAAAGTTTAAACACGGGGTGTTTGCTGAATTCAAGAAGTTCAGATTGAAGGCTGAGAATCAGAGTGGCCAGACTCTGAACATTCTTAGAACTGATGGTGGTAGTGAGTATAACTCCACAAAATTCAGAAGTTTTTGTGAGGAGACTGTAATTGAGGATGAGGTTAATGCTCCCTATACTCCTCAACACAATGGTCTTGCTGAAAGAAGAAATCGTACTTTGCTTGATATAGTGAGAAGCATGCTGAAAGAGAAGAAGCTTCCTCATACTCTGTGGGGAGAAGATGTTGCAATTGCATGTTATATGCTCAACAAATGTCCAACGAAGAAATTGAAGGAAATAGTTCCTATTCAGAAGTGGACTGGAGATAAGCAAAGTGTTAGTCATCTGAAGGTGTTTGGTTCTATATGTTATAAACATGTCCCATAAGCCATAAGACAGAAGTTGGATGATAGAAGTAAAGTGATGTTGCTGGTGGGGTACCACAGTACAGGTTCATACAAACTTTATTTTCCAAAAACTAAGAAAGTTGAGTTCAACAGAGACGCCATTATAGAGGAATCAGAAGTTTGGAATTGGGAAAAGTATCGTCCTGACTCTGATGAGATAACTTCTGAAGAAAAGTCAAAATACATGTTTCTGAAGCTGGTAAAGACTCTGACTCTGAAGAAGATACAAAAGGAGAAGATGATTTTGACTCTGACTCAGATGGTGATCCAGACTCTGAAGACAATCAAGGTTCTGGAGAAAGTCCAAATTCTGAAGCAAGTGCTTCTGAAGGGGAAAGTTCTGGTGTCCAAAGTTCTGAAGGTCCAGTTCAGAGGCAACAAAGAGTCAGAAGCATCCCAAGAAGATTTTCAGAGTTTGACATGTTGCGAGACACTGAAGTAGACTCTGAAGGAGAAGTTATTTAGTGTGCAATGTTAGTAGACTTTGAACCGGTGAGTACGAAAGAGGCTCTTAAGAAGCAAATCTGGTTGCAGTCCATGAAAGAAGAACTTGATCCTATAGAGAGAAACCACACTTGGAAGCTGACTGAACTTCCAAAAGGCAAGAAAGCCATCAGCGTTAGATGGGTTTTCAAGAAGAAGCTAAATCCAGATGGATCAATTGGCAAATACAAAGCGAGATTAATAGCAAGAGGCTTTCTACAGAAGCCTGGGCTGGATTACTTTGAAGTGTTTGCACCTGTAGCGAGACATGAAACAATCAGACTAGTGATTACAATAGCTGCTAACAGGAATTGGCCTCTGATGCATTTAGATGTAAAATCTACATTTATGAATGGTCCATTACAAGAAGAGGTGTACGTTTCACAACCTCCTAGATTTGAGAAAAAGAATCAGGAAGGGATGGTGTTCAAATTACACAAAGCATTGTATGGATTGAAGCAAGCGCCCAGAGCTTGGAATTTGAAGATTGATTTGTTTTTCACCAGTGGAAAAATGAGTTTCTTTTTAGTGATGAAATTTATGTACTCTGAGAAAGGAATCATTTTGCATCAGATGAAGTATAAACTAAGCTTCTGAAGACATTTGAGCTAGAAAATTGCAAAGTTTCTATCACACCTGTTGATACAAATCATAAGTTAGACTCTGATTCTGATGGAGAGGACGTGGATGCTACAACCTTCAAATAGATGGTTGGTTATCTACGGTATTTGTGTAATACCAGGCTTGATATTTGCTATGCAGTTGGAATGGTTAGAAGATTTATGAGCAAACCAAAGTGGTCTCATTACCAAGTTGCAGTCAGGATTCTGAGGTATGTGAAGGGAACTCTGAAATATGGAGTGTTATTTCCTTCTGGAAGAAAGATCAAATCAGAACTTCTGAGTTATTCTGATTCTGATTGGTGCGGAGATAGAGTTGACATAAGAAGTACTTCTGGGTACTTATTCAAATTTCTGGGAGGTCCAATTTCTTGGTGTTCGAAGAAATAACCTGTTGTTGCACTATCAACTTGTGAAGCCGAATATATTGTAGGCGCTGTGACTACATGTCAAGCTGTGTGGATTCTGAACTTGCTGAAAGATCTGAAGATTGAGGTAAATAAACCTCTGAAGTTGATGATTGATAATAAGTCTGCAATCAATATTGTCAAGAATCTAGTGTTGCATGGGAGAAGCAAGTATATTGAGACCAAGTATCATTTTCTGAGGAATCAAGTTCAGAATGGAATTTTAGAAGTTGTGCACTGTAGCACCCAGAAGCAGCTGACAGATGTTCTGACAAAGGCTATCAAAACTGATCAATTTCTTGGTTTAAGGGATGAAATTGGTGTTGTCAGTTTTTGTTAAATATAAATTAAGGGATGGTGTTAGAATTAATTTATATTTTATAATTAATTAGATATTAATTTATATTTAGGAATATCTTTTAGATTTTTTATATCTTTGTTAGAAGATATATATCTTAGATCTTCTTATATCTTTGTTAGAAGATATATTTTAGATTTAATTTTGTGTATAAATAGCCTAGTGCAGTAGGTTATTGTAATTCATTGTAAATCATTATTCCTTATTTTTGTAGCCATCATTTAATATATTTCTTTTGCCTTTCATCTCTTCTTGTGCACCAACACAAGCTAACTTGAAACAATATGAAAAATGTAAGTTTTAACATTTTTTTAGGTTATAGATATATACTTATATGTAACCATCTGTGTATTCTTTTGAATAATTTAGATCTATTTTTGCCATTTTTGAAGTTCATGACATAACCCATTTTTTTTTCATCTTTTTCACTTCTTTTGGTTTTTCAAGTTATAGATCTATATATAAAAGGATGGAAAACTTAAACAACATATATAAAATAAAAGTGAAAGTTTTAAAGTTTTTTTTTTGTTTTTTTAAGTCGTAGATCGGTAATCATTTCTGTATTCTCTTGATAGTATAGATCTTATTTTGCCATTTTTGAAATTCCTGATAAAACCCATATTTTTTCCATGTTTTTTAAGATCATTTTCACTTCTTTTTTTTACGGATTGTAGATCTATAAGAAGATGAAAAAAGGTAAAGAACATTTATAACAGAAAACTGTAAGTTTTCACATTTTATTTTTATTTTTTAGATTGTAGATCTATACAGATATTGTTGAAAGTAATTCCTTGTGTCGAAGCAGTTTGCTCGACACAGACAAGAGAATATCGAAAAGATTTGATTTGATTTAGAAGTGTAGAAACACTTTGTCACACACAGATTTGTTTTAAATTTAGATATATTTGATTTAGATCTAATATAGATAGATTTAATTTAGTTCTAAAATAGGTATTTTGGGCTTTTATAATTTTGGGCTTTGGCTTAGGAAGCAAGTTAACCTAAATATATAAATAGAGAGAGTAGCCCCTATTTTTGTAATCAATCAAGTCAATTATGTTGTATTCACAGAATTTACAGTTACAAGTGAATAATAAAATTTTCCACAGTTTGTGGACGAGAGAAATTCTACAAAAAAATAATTGTCTTATTTCTTTTCTTTTCATATAATTCATTGTCATTGTGTGGTGATAACAACCTTGTTCATCAAGATTGGTAGAAATTCATCATAGATTTTGGTGGATTTCCAACAACTGGTATCAAGAGCTCTGGTTAAGCGATCAAGGGAAGATGAACAAAATCAGTGGCGATGAATTATGAGAATGGAAATATTCCATCGAATCTCCCAATTCTTAAAGGTGATAACTATGAGAATTGGTGCAAGCAGATGAAGGTTATATTTTGTTTTCAAGATATTTGAGATCTTGTGAAATATGGAGTAGAACCACTTGATGAAAAGCGGAAGACGCATAATACAAAGAATTGAAGAAGAAGAAGAATTATAAAGATTGTTGTACCTCAAAATTTTCTCTCTCATTTTTCAAGTATTTGCTCACAAGATATTCTAAGACGTCAAATTTGCAGCAATGATACATCAATTTAGGCTTGAAATTGGCACAAGGGAAAAATGGTCAATTGCATACTGGAAAGTCAAACTTTGACTTTTTTGTCAACATTACAACCCAAAGATTAAACTTCATCAAGACATTAAAAAATATCAAGCTTGATCATTAAGAAGTCAAGAGAATCAAAATTCCAACTATGCCTTGATTGAATTTTCTCAAAAGACTTTGTCACAATGTTTTGGCCCTTGATATAATGTGCATGAAATATCCCACAAGACCTAAATTTGTGACATGCTACAACTATGCTGTCAAAAATTGAAGAAAATATGATATATCACATGCTACAACCATGCTGCCTCCCAAGTATACATGCTGTCAATACAGTCTAAAACTGCTCTATGCAGTCTGCCCAAACCTGCACCACAACAGCCACAAAATTGCACCAAAACAACAAAGGAAAAATTGTGGGAAGAAAGTGTCAAAACAGTAGGCAAAAGCAATTCAAAATGAATTATTTGTTTTCCCACCTAAACCACAGTAAAGGGGTCTACAAAAGAGAACTGTCTCATAAGACAAAGGGGTTGGACTTTGGAAGAGCATAGAGAGAGAGAATAAAGAGTCTCATTAAGCAGAAAAACAGTATCCTTGTTAACCTTGACTGATTTTTCAAAATCAAATCTGTTCTTGTTCAAAACAGAACCCCAACCTCTTACTCCACCATACAAACTCTCCCTAACCCAAACACTTCATACAAAGTTTGTCCAAACATAAAAACAGTCCTTATAGTGCTATTCACCTTCATCATCAAAAATACCAAAAACATTACAGTACAATCCAACTCAGTTCTAGCAGTCCAGAGCAGCTTCCTGAAGACTCACAAGGTTATCACATCATTTGGAAAAACATTCAGATCTAAAACAACCTGTGCAGCCCAAAGGTAAGTCCTATTGACTCGATATCTTGTCATTACATCATTAACAAGTTGTTGTTCTTTGAAGACAAGATGTAGTACTTTAATATCTTTTTGAACTAGTCATCTGCACCTTGTTTAGGCTTATTCAATCATTTGTTGTTCATGTTTATCCATCATATGCCATAAGCTAACCTGTACATTCAGTAAAATAATGTTTAAGGCAGGAAAATGCAGCATGTATCGACACATATCCTCATGTGTCGACTCATCCTAGTGAAAAAACAGGGTATTAGTCGACACATAACCCCCATGCATCGACTCATACTGATTTCAGGTTACAAAATAGAAGTGGGAAAGGACTATGAGTCGACACATATGCATTTCGCGTCGATGCAAAAAGGTGCATGAGTCGACACATCCCATTATGTGTCGACACATACTGAACATATTTCACTTTACAGAAGCTGGAAGAGCCTATGAGTCGATACATACGCATTTCACGTCAATACAAGAAGGTACATGAGTCGACACATCCCCTTATGTGTCGACTCATACCGAACTGATTTTGTTTTACAGGGGCAAGAAGAAGCTATGTGTCGATGCATAGCAGCATGGGTCGACACATAGCAGTTCAAAATGCAGTTTTCCTTTTATTTTACACTGTTTTTACATTGTTTTCATCATCATTCGATATGGTTGTAATATTTCAGTCTCCACTTCATCTCCATTGTAAATTTGTACCCCCATCCCCCTAAAGTGATGTAATAGCTTAGGATTTATCTTCCGCATGTTTACTTGCTTTCATATATTACTAGTAATTAGGATGTATGGCAAGATAAAATCAGCAAATAGATAACCTTTCAAATACGAGACAAAATGCATGCAAAGTAACACACTCGCACACTAACACCTCTAGGGCAACCTCACTTTGTCGCCTTTCGGAAAACAGTCATGTCCCTCGAACATGGGTGTTTTAGCAAAGACCCTTCGATAAAAGATCGTAGTCCCTCGATGACCCTCGATGTTGCCTTCAATAAACAATCTAGTCCCTAAAACGACATTGCTAAAACGTCCCATATGTTGCCTTCTATGACTATACAAACGTCCCAATGCCCGTCCCTTCACATCCAACGATGGGGCTTCTTACCAAATCAATGGTAAGATAGCAACATCTAAAGGAGGAGGAAAAGTACATTTAAGATCTTTTGAGTAGGTAGATTCGCTCTTAGTTATTCGCTTGCTCACAACAAAAACATTTTATACACCAACACTCTCACTTTGAAACATTTTCAAAAGACAAACACTTTGTATGCGTTCTTATAGAAATGAGAGTCATTACAAAGAAAACCCTTTTCAAAATCACTTTCAAAAACACATCTCACAAACACCTCTTTGAACTATTTTCAAAACAACACTTTGTACGCGTTCTTATAGAAACGAGAGCCATTACAAAGTTACATTTTCAAAATACTTTCAAAAACCACATCACAAGCACACATTCAAACAAAAGCAAGTTGATCTAGCAAGTAACTAAGATCCCATGGAAAACCATGGATGAAAAGGGTGCTAATACCTTCCCTTTTCATAATCTACCCCCCGAACTCAAAAAACATCTCTAAAGGTCTTTCCTGTGCTTTTTCACCTTTCCTTTTTGGATAAAAGAAAAGTCGGTGGCGACTCTTGCTAAACCGCAACATTTGCAAACACAAACGCAAAAACCTCAAGTCAGTTCTCCCACCGTATCACAAAGATCTCTATAATTCATCAATGTGTCAGCCCAGACAACTTCGAAAATGTTAGTGATGTAGAATCTACAAAATAAGCTTAGGAGATTCTCAAGAAATTGTTTGGAGGCGCTGAGAAGGTGAAAGAAGTGAGGTTACAAACTCATAAAAGAACGTATGAATTGCTTCATATGGAATATAGTGAGAGCATATTTGATTTCTTCAATAGGGTTATGAAACTAGTGAATCAAATCAAGACTTGTGGAGAGACGCTAACAATAAGAGCTGTTATTTCGAAGATCTTAAGATCTTTGGCTATGAAGTTTGACCATGTGGTAGTTTCCATAGAAGAGTTGAAGGACATGTCATCTTTATCGAATGAAGAGCTTCAAGGGACACTTAAATCTCATACATTTTACATCTTTTGAACATTATGATACCAAAATCAAGATAACTTTAACTTTCAGAAAGTTCTCAACTTCTGAACAGTATTGGGTCTATCTGATTCTTGAACATATGTTCACAAAGTGTACATCTTCGATTATACGAACAATTAGTATTTAAGAGATAAAACAAATTTCTTTCATTTTGACCTGTCTTAGAATGCCTAGTGAACTTGTTCAGAGTTCCTCAGTTAATTCACAAATAGACAAACACACATCAGTGGTAAATGCACATTTTATATCATTTTATTATTATGATGAGTTTTTGCATTTCTTTTAAGGTTCATCAAAATCATTATACTTCTCCCCCTTTTTGACATCATCAAAAAGGTAACTATGTGTGAAAACATAAAAAGGTTAGCAGAAGTAATAATAAGTGCTAGTTAGAAAGAGTTGTATTGATGTTAGAATTAAAGAGATCACACAACAGAATGGTCGATAGCAGAATTAAGACGTATTAAAAACACTAATTATCAAAAGTATCACACTCCTCTTGATGCAAAGCATCACTAGGACCATCAGGAATCCTTTGAAGGATTCTTACAATCTCATTTTGAACACACACTTCTGACAGGATTCTTCCATAGGGAATAAAGGTTTTGTTCAAATTTCTAGAGGAAGTGATAGACCTTTTCATATGATTGAGGATGACTTGAGGGAGAGTAATCAAAATTTGTTTCATTAGACATAAAATTAGAGTCTTATCAGAGTTGGTTAAGACATTTTTGTTAGTTTCGCACGGACAATGATTTGTCAGGATAAAGCGAAATCAGTCTTTGACAATGGGCTTAAGACTCTCGGGGTTAGTAGAGTTGAACTCAGAAGATGCTTCAAATATTGAAATGATTTTATCACCAGGGATGCTATCGAGAGAGACACGACCAATTGCTATACCCACGCATGGACAATTTATTATCTCAGTAATGCATTTGGCAGTAAAGAAAACATCCTAGCTATAGATGTTTGAAGAGATTGAGGTACCACCAAAATTGATAGAGTCATTTTTCCAAAAATTCTTTATAATATTTGGATAAACGAGTCCTCTTAGTAAGGAGAGATAGTGATTCCAGTTTTGAAAGTGGATGCTGAGATGGAATTTGGGACTAGAGCCGAAGAGTCTTGGATGTCTTTCAATGATAACTTCCAAGAGATCATCATTTTCATGAGAAGTTGTTCAAGTCGTGATGAAAGAGATAGAGAATAAAGTAGAAGGAAATTGTTATCAATTGTTAGAGATTACTTGTTAGGAGAGGTAGGGGCAAACATGATGTATAAAAAGAAGCGAGAAGATGTGACTTGACAAGAGAAATGTTTTTCCTTACGTAAGGTAATCGATCTTGAAAGAGTCAATAATAAATGACTAAAGAAGGTCAGGAGGGCAGCAATAACTCCTAAGATTCGATAAGAGAGAGAAATGAGTGACAGTTGATATCTTTGAATCAGGTTGTGAGTATCTAGAGTAGACTAGGACACATAGATGTATGGGAAAGGGAAAAAGAATTTATGAGGGCATATCAAATTGTTCATAACTTTAAACATCTATCTTCTAACGCGTGAATAAAATAAATGTCAAACATCAAAGGTATAAAACCTAACCTATGCTCTGGAGACGCACGTGTGACTATTTTATTTTAGACTTTGATAAATTTATAATGCCTAAAAATTAAGCAAATAGCAGCAGTATTGTTACAGAGGATATGAATGTTACTCTCATAAGTTTGATAATTTTCTAGATGATTCTCCATCCATAACATCTGAGTACTGCATAGTGATGCTGGAATGTACTATGCTCCTGCTGTTGAAAGAGAAATTATTGATTTCCTCTTGCTTGACCATGAGATCAGATTCTTGCCTAGAAAATGATAGTTTCCAGAAGTACTCTTCCTCTCTAGCCGATCTCCAGCATAGTCTTCATCACAAAAACCAGAAAGAGAATACTCTGATGTTTTCTCATACATTAAGCCAAGGTTAGGGGTTCCTTTTAGATACCTTAGAATCCTCTTAACAGGATTTAAATGAGATTCCCTAGGATCAGATTGGAATCTAGCGCAAAGATGGACATTGAATAAAATATCAGGTGTAGATGCAGTCAGATATAGAAACTCAAACTAGAGCCTATCATACTACAATAGAGCTTCTGACATGCCTTTTCACTTACCTCTTCTTTATCCAAAATACATATTGGATGCATTGAAGTCTTTTCTACAATGCAGTCTGTCATGTTAAATTTCTTCAAAAGTTCTTTGATGTACTTACTTTGATGTATGTAAGTAGCCTCTGGTTTTTGATCAATTTGGATTCTCAGAAACAACTTCAACTACCCCATCATGATCATTTCAAATTCAGTCTGCATTAACTTAGAGAATTCCTCGCAGAGGGATGTATTAGCAGAACAAAAAATAATATCATCAACATAAATTTGAACAATTAGAATATCATTTTTGAATGTTTTGCAGAAGAGTGTAGTGTCAACCTTTCCTATGGTAAACTTATTTTCTAAAATAAAATTGCTCAATCTGTCATACCAAGCTCTGGGAGCTTGTTTCAAGCCATAAAGAGATTTCTTTAGTTTAAAAACAAAGTCTGATTTCTCAGAGTTTTTAAATCCAGAAGGTTGTTTGACATACACTTCTTCTGAAATATAACCATTTAAAAATGCACTCTTAACATCCATCTGATAAAGGATGATGTTACGATTTATAAAAAAAGAAACTAACAACCGAATAGCTTAGTTCCTAAACATTGCTTCAAGGATGAGTCGACCACATAGTAGACGTGAGAAAACCCGAGACTTCCCAAAGGAGCAACTTTTAATCATGCGTCGACCTGAGCTTTCTTTGAGTCGACTCATAAATGTAAATTTTCAAAAATACCAATTTTTAAAGACTTTTCATGCTACTTTGTCCACCATATCATCTAGCAACATTTTCAACATAGTTTTGACATCATTGAAATCTTGACCTTATAGTAACATGAATATCTTGATTTTGCTTTCTTGTTATCATCTTCCATTGAGGAATTTGATTGTCTTCTAAATTTGATGAGGTTTTTTCAGAGTGCTTTATACCATTTCTTTTGATGTACCTATTGTACCTTTTCACAAAAGCCCCATTTTTTCATCATCTGAATTCTCATTGTCATTTGTTTCACAATCATTTTACTCATTTGTTGAGGACCTCGAACTAGAAGCCTTTAGAATAATGAACTTATGTTCTACCTCCTTATCTTTGTCTTTCTCCTTCATTAACTTATTCTCATGCTTTTTCTCATGTTTCTCTAAGCAAGTGAATTCTTGCTCATGGTTTTCAAGCTTACCAAAAAATACAGTGAGGTATAGTATTGTAAGATCATTAAATTCCTTGATCGTGGGGACCTTAGGTTGCCAATCCCTAGTAAGACACCTCAAAAATTTATTAGTAGCAATTTTATTATAAACCAATTTCCCTAATACATTCAAATAATTTATGAGATAACTGAACCTCGTTTGCATTTCGGTAATGGTTTCCCATGCTTCATGCAAAATAGTTCAAACTATTGAGTTAATGTATTGACTCTATCTGTATAACTTCATTAATTCTCTCATGGGTAACTTGTAATGTGTCCCATATATCTTTTGAAATTTCACAATGGAAACATGGTAATATTCATCAACACCAAGAGCGGATATGAGAATATTTTGTGCTTTCCAATCACGAGCCCATAATTTCTTATCATTATCATTCCATTGTGCTTCTGGTTTAGGTGTGACAACACCATTAGCATCGGTCACGGTAATTTGATTGGGATCATTGATAATGGAATCCTACACTCCCTTATCATACGAGTTGATATGGATATGCATACAAGCTTTCCAATAACCATAGTTTTCACCGATGAAGATAGACACTCTATTGTACGCCACTTTAGGTTCGGAAGCCATATTCTAATAAGCGTTTTTAAAGCATTGAATGAACCGGAGCTCGTGATACCACTTATTAGATGATGAAATCTTATCTAAAGGGGGGGGGTGAATATACCCCCAAGTGAAAAATTCCGTTTGAAACTTTTGTTTTAAAAACGTATGAAAACTATGGCAAGCAGGAGAGTAATCATAGACCAAACAAAAGTCATCTAATCCGAACCGATTATTAGAAATTTGGATATGCGTGAAACCAAATGGGATACAAGGAAAATGATAATATAATGAGACAATATATTTTCTCAATTAATCTGTTAGAATAAAATCACAACGGTAATCTATTTCCAATGAAATTAATGACAAACAAAAACTAAAGCAAATTATCAAACACTTGGTGTGCAATCAATTTTTTAGATTTTCCTTTTTGGGTTTGTTGACATGAAACACCAATTACAATCTTATGGGTTGTAATTTAATCAACAAAACACTTTTAGTTTTAATGATAAAAGGATATGTCTATACGTATTGATTACACAATCAATGAATTTAACAATTTGCTATTGAAAGTAAATAAGATATATATAGAGAGAGGACATAATGATTTGTTTAGGAAGTTCACCAATCGTCCTCGTTATGGCTATGTATGCCTCCAATTCTGTTTGGAATTGAGATAATCAATCTTACTTTGCAAAAATATTGTTTACAAGAGAAATGTAGCAATCCAACCCTGCAAACCCTAATTTTGATGTTGATCCTAACACTTTCTCTTCCCTTGACTGGATCTTGATCAAGTCACCCAACAATACTAACTTGATCCACCGTCTTACGCTTTTCCTTCGATCGAACCCACCATCTTCTAAGCTTTCACTCGGTCGATTCCAAATTATGAATTATTGTTACCCAAGATTTCCAATTGATTCACCGTCTCACGCTACTCCTTTTCAAGAACCCCCGTTCTTTAAAGCTTCCACTCGATCGAATCCGAATTGTGAAATCTTGTCAAAACCCCCAAATTAACACTTTTATCTTGGTGGAAAATCCTCACAAATTTTCCCGATGAACACCCTAAAGATTCTCAACCCAACTTACAATTCAACAACCTAGATTGGACGTTATCAATACAAATCTAGATGACACCCAAACAAAAAATGATTATGTGTAGTTTGTTTGTCTGCATACATATATGTGAGGTTGAAAATTATGAGAAATATTTGTATGTTTATGGTTTTATATTTTCAAATGATGCATGTATGAAGTATTTATATGTGTGCAAGTTGGAGGAAAAAAAGAGAACCTAGAAGATTTGAAAAGAATGTAATTTTTCAAGAAATACGTTGCACGTGTCGACACATATAATTCATGTGTAGACTCATGTTAATGCATGCGTCGACCTATTAAAGGTCATGTGTTGACACATAGAAACATAAACTACAAGCTTTAAATCTGGGTACATGTGTCGACTCACTCATCGTATGTGTCGACACATAGATGAAGTTTTTCTACTATGTGTCGACCTGAAGGGTTATATGTGTCGACACATAGAAACAAAATCTGCAGGCTTTAAAACGCAAGCACATGTGTTGACTCATAGCATGTATGTCTCGAAACATAGACATGTTTTTCAGAAAAATTCTTATTTTTTATACATGCAAACCTTTACAAAATGCATTCTAAGTACCCTAATGCAAAGATGCACATGAAGACTCAGAGATACCGTCCAATATGCAGAAATGATAAAGTTATCTTAGTTTTGACATCATGAAAAACATCTTCCAGGAAAGTGCAAGTGCACTCACAAGGAGATGTAATAGTCATTGCATTATGTGCATACATATATTCATTAGTATATAGGACTTCCATCATTACAGTTGGCATGCCATATGGATATTCCTTACTACCAGAGGGTAGCGTAAAGCTTGGGAGGAAAGAAGGCCTAGGATCTTCTATAGTAGTTTGTGTAACCCTGAGATTAGTTGGAAAACTCGTTGATTGTTGTGGGGAGATCACCACTTCTGGTAATGACGTCGAAACATCCATTTGACTTATAACATGAGTGGTTAGTCCAATGAATGTTGAAGTTCCAACACCACCAACCATCAACTCGATTGGATGTTCTTCTACATTTGGAACATCGTTCTACATTTGACGAGCCATATCAATATTTTTACCACTCCCCGGTTGCATAAACACTCAGACATTGAAAATATTGCATGCATGAAGAACAAAACTAATAAGAAAAGTACAAACACTTTTCATTAAAATTTTAAATTTCTTGCACAAAAGGGTCCCACTAGACGTGCCAATTTATTTACTGGTATTTTTAGTAAACCAATCACAAGTTTTAGTTCACTTAAGAGATTAAACTCAAAGAAAATCATAAGGACGATTTGTACAAAACAGTTTGAAAAAATGTATTCATGCTTGATAACTTAGCGTTTGAATGTAGAACAATTGGATAGAAATTTCAAGAAGTAAGGCGCACGATTTTTTGAAAGGGTATATTCAATGACAAGAAACCATAAAATAAATCAAATAAAAATTCTTAGTTTATCAGTAGGACGTTGATTCATACATTTCTCACAAATTCTTTATCTTTGTAACTTGTATGTTTGAATTTTATAGAGAATAATAATAATAAATGCAAACCCTTGTCACAAAGACGAAAATGACTTATATACTATATACATCAATAATCATCGACAAATGTCAACTTTCCAGCATTCGACACGTACATTATTACATGATATTTTGTCCTTTGCTTTGCTTACATGTGTCTTCAGCTCTTGAACTGATGCAAAACCGTTATTTCTATTGAAAAACATCTTTGGATCCTCTCATTGCTTTTATCGAGAGTCAAGTTGTTTAATGTCAAATTTTTTGTAATCTTGGGGTCAAAAACATGGTTTATCTACATGTGTTTAGCCTGTATATTTATCTCATATTTCCACTCTTTCGAATATGCTTGAGTCAAAAATTTCAGGCTAACACAGTCATGTATGGTTACACATGAAAATATAACTTTAAATAATGTGTTTTATATATAATGTTAAATTCATAAAGGAAGACAATGACTCAAAATAGAAAGACATAAACTCAAAAAATTAGATATCTCTTTGAAGTATATTGATTTCTGAATGAGTAGGCTTGTAATTGGGAGCATAACTGATGGTCCTGTAATAATAATATTAATTTTCATTAGATTAGAAGTCAATGTAATACAGAAAAGGAAATAGAATATAAACAAAAATATAGGTAACGTTTACCTATCAAATATTGTGAAAAACTTTTTTGAAAACAACATTAGTTAGGATGGACATACTTTGTTTATCTTTGTTGTAAATCAATAAGTCTAGACCTTTTTTAGTCTTGACTCTTGAAATTGTGACATACAGTTACCCATGACTAAAAATATCTTTTGGTAAGTATAAACCAACATTTTCTAATGATTAACTATGAGGTTTGTTAATTATCATAGAAAAATATACTATAATAAGAAATTTTCTTCTCACTAATTTAAATGGCCATGGTGATTGTGAAAAAGACATATACATCCTTGGAATGCAATGATGTTTCCAATATTTTTGCCAGATCTGATCTTAACTTTAATGATATGATTAGAAAGCATAGTGGTTGTGAGTCTTGTACCATTGCATAAACCTTAAGATTGATCCAAATTTTGCAACAACATAATAGTTACACCAATCATCAGTTTGATTAAATATTTTGGCAATCCATATATTTTCAGACAATTCAAAAATTCCGGTGTTAAGTGTTGAGGGGAGATACTAGGAGAATAGATACATAGTGTAGGAATAAGTACATTTGTGAGATACACACCACTTATCCACCTAAAACCTTAAGGTGATAGGTGAGTGGGTTCTCCCACTTATATATGCTTAAGTCTCCATATTCCTATCCAATGCAAGACTATTTTCCTCACTTACTCACACTTGCTATATTATTCCAACACTCTCCCTCACATGTAAGTCCATAATACTCCCCCATTTGTACCTCTATTGACATCTTGCAACAGAACACCACTTCCTGGGCGTATTTTGATACAAGTCTCTTCCGATCCCTTTCTCGAACCAAAAGCTCTGATATCACTGTTGGGGGGAGATACTAGGAGCATCGATACATAGTGTAGGAATAAGCACCTTTGTAAGATACACACCACTTATCCACCTACAACCTTAAGGTTTTATGTGGATAAGCAATGTGTCTCTCACAAAGATGCCTAGTCTTACACTATGTATCAATGCTCCTAATATCTTTTCCCAACATTAAGTACTCAAAAGCATCAAATTCGATATATTCATATCTATAAATTGAATCACTAAACTATTCTTTTTCTTCTCCTTAATGTAAAACAATAAGTTAGTAGAACCATATCTATAAATACTAACAATTACAAATTGAAATATAAAGAATATAAATAAAATGAAGTACTGAAATAAGCTTAGTGATGTAACCATTTATATCATTACAACCTCAATGGTTGAAGCCAATATTATCCTACCTTGAAGATAATTAGAATCTTTGTAGTTATTAATGAGATCAGAATATGTACTTGTAACAATTACTTAGTAATGTCAACATATCTATTATTTGACTCTGAGATGGTTTCATCCCCAATCTTTAGTATCCATTCTGAAATTTGTATGATATCTTCACTTTTGGATGTTGTAGATCCACTTTGTAAACACATATTTTTTAAGTCTTAAGACTTTGCAATGATCCCAAATATATGATGTATTAATTATTGCATGAACTATATCAGACCTAGTACCTCTTGGTATCACTAGAAGAATTTGACTGAAGTCACCAAAAAAAAACAACTACTTTTCCTCGAAAAATATTCTTAGATGCAACATTATTTTTACTCATAATATCTCTAAAACTTTTATCAAGTGCCTAAAAAAAACATGTGTGCCATAGGAGCTTCATCCCATATGATTAGATTTGTTAATATCAAAAGATGTGAAAGTTTAAATTCTTTGCCTATGTTGCAAATTGAAGTTTCAATTGTAGGAACATGAATCTTAAATTTAGAATGAGTAGTCCTACCCGCTCTTAACAAAAAACTTTCAATTCCATTTTAGGTAACAATTAAAACAATTTATCTTTTGAAACAAAGTGCATTTAATATTGTGTTCCACATAAATATTTTATCATTTCCACCATAGCCATATAGGAAAAATACACCTCCTTATCAATTTTAGACAATTTACATTATTTGTGAGAAGATATTTTGTTACTCATATAAACCAAAGTCCAACAATAAAGAGACTAACATTTTTACTTGAAGTGTCATTTATAAGTAAAATATATAATGGTGTTTGTCTCATCATAGTAGTCTAGATAAAAATAATCAAGAGATAGCAAGAGATTCCTAGATTGTACTATGCAATCTCTAATACAATGAAGAAAAAGTTCTTCATGATCGATGCATCAAAAACATAAATTTGAAGGAACTATATTTAGTTTTGATATCTCGACATTAAACAATTACACTATATTGTATCCTCTTTATCAACTACCTAACTAAGAATAAAATATGATTAGGAAAAATTTCTAATATACCCTTTCATGTAATTTGACTTTACACTATAAAATACCCTTATATGTAATTTACTAATTCATTGAAAATTAGTCAATTAGAAGCTACCATTGATACAAGGGGCACTTCTTTTCCTTTTTTTCTCAATGAAAAATAATCCTACACATTTCCCGTTTATCTCTCTTAAAGACACCAAACCATTCGTTTTATATCTTTTCTTCTCTCGTCTCTTTCTCTCGAAACCCTAAATTTGCCGCCGTCGAAAGCTATGTAACTAAAGAAGGTGAACGGTTGAACAAATTTCCCTCATTGATATGATTTGTTTTGCATTCTTTCATTGATTTCACATTCATTTTCATTGATTTCTCCCCCATTGATATGATTTTTTATGCTTCTTTCATTGATTTCCCTCACCGTGTTACAATGGAGTTCGTGCGGAGGAGCTCATGTCATCGGAGATGAGCATTTGTGATGTGTGGAAGTGGTGTTTTATTGGGTGCTGCACTTAGAGCTTCGATGTGTGGACGTTAGGGGTTGAATCAAAAGCTGTCAATGTTTTCCGAATCAGATGGTTGCGTCGTTGGTAGAGCAGGCTGCGAGTACAGTGAGAGAAACTTAAACTTTAGCTTTTACTTAAATCTGTTCTTTTAGTTTTTATTGTTGACTTGATAAATATTTATTAAATTCAATTAAAAATATATTCAATTTAAAAGATATTTTAATGTAATTAAAGTGAGGTAGTATTAATAAAGTATAAGTTCAATTGTACATATTTTCCTATGAATTTTGTCACTGAAACTTACTATTTTCACGGGTCACTACCACTTCAATACTTTTTTAACCTTTAACTCAATAAAAGATGTGAAAGATGTCAGTTAGTGATTTTTTAATTATTAGTTATTTTTAGTGGTTTTTAAAACTTTATACCTTATTAATCTTTATATCTTTCCACCTCTTTATTTTCAATTATTAGTGATTTTTTAATAACAATTGTATATCAGCAACAACAAAGTCTTATCGAATGACCTAAGATATGAATGACTATTGTATTTCCATGTGTTTTTTACATACCTACTATATATAGATCGTTTCATCTATATTATGTTTTGTGAATTTTAAATTAACATTACTCATTCAAAATTTTAAATTTTTTTTTTTTTGCGTTTGTAATACATTATTCATCTTAAGATCTGATTTACTCGTACAGACGCACGAGTCTTCTACTAGTTTGTCATGACACAATTAATTAAATATTTATATCATTTTTAACTTTACATTATAAAAAAATAATAAGTGTCATTCTAATTAAACTTCCCCCCCACTTTCTTTTCATTTTTTACCTTCTTTTCTATAAGATATTTTTTATCCACACAGAACAAACTCTACATCTCTTCCACAAGAAATCTCTCAATTTTTTTCTTCATTCTTTATAGAGTTCAAAAATAGGTTAATGAATCGGTAGAAAAAAAATAAATTACAAGTAATATAAAGTTGGTTAATGAGTTTTCATATATATCAAATTTTAATTTGTTAATGATGGTTAACAATGATTAATGATGGTTAATGAATTCCTAAATATATCAAAATTGGTTAATTGTGTGTTAAAAACATGTTAATATAACTAAGATGTTGGTTAATAAACTTCCACATATTAAATCACAAATAAAATAAAGTTAATTAATTGTGTATGAAAAATTGGGGGATATAACTTAGAAGTTGGGGTAACAAATTCCCAGACATAAAAATATACCAAAGTTCACACATAATATATCTTTCTTTAAAGTTGTTAACTTTTAAATGTATTTCTACCATGGTTTTGAGAAGCTACAAAGTGTAGCTTCTAGTAGACATGCTTTGTTTTTGTTTTTCGTCGTGATTCCAAGCATGTACAAAATGTAGCTTTTAGTAGACATGTTTTTTTCTCGCTGTGACTCCAAACATGTGTTATATTTTTCTATAGATTTATCTGCGACTAAAATTCTGTATGAAATAAATTTCATGCAATTTTTCTTAATGTTATTGATTTCTAATTAAAACTTTCGTGAATAATTATTTTGACAAAAAGGCAGGTAAAAACGTAGATAATATATAGTAGATAAAGGTGAAAATGCTAAATTCAATAACAAAAAGTAGCAGGAACATTCAAATTTCAATATTCATAACAATATTTAATAAATTTAATTTGTGTAAGTACAAGTATATAAAATAAAATAAAAATTATTATATTTGGTAACTTTCTCAATCGCATTAAACTAAATTAGGATATTTTATTTATTATAATAGTGATATAAGAGTATATTATTAGAAATCCATCAAAAATCTATTGAGAATTTTTTTTAATATTGAAGAATAAGATTATTATCAATACACAATAACAATGAAAAGAAGAAAATTGAGGAAAAAAGAAAATTAGTTTGACAAAATTGAGAAGATGATAATTCTTGCAACGTAATTCTCTGTCTACAAACTGTGGAAAATTTTATTCACTATGTGAATATAAGTTATTCAAAAATAAGGGTTACTTTATCTATTTATAATGAATTTGCTTGCTCCCTAAGTTAAAGCCTAAAATAACTATTTATACCTAAATCAAAATACTGTGTGAAGCTAACTACTTCGATAATTCGACAAACACTAGGCTAGACTATTTCGACACAACCTTCTTTCTGTTGAGCAACATGCTTCGACACAAGGAATTAGAATCTTAACACACCACATAATTCATTGTGTTTAAAATATCTACATTCATCATAGCTCTTAGTCTTTTGAATACTTCGACATGCACACCCTTCATCATGATATATATGCAATATGATTCTCCGTTTTGTAGTGTTCCAAGTTAAGCTTCCCTTTTGCTACCTGCTATCGAAGATAATAGAACATCATTTCTATGTGCTTGCTTCTTGCATGTTCTATCAGATTCTTTGCCAGATTGATAAGCGACATATTGTCGATCTTCGTGGTGATTTCTCCATGATCCATTCATGTAATTTCCTCAACCAGATTCACCATCCATGTTGTTTAACATGCACAAAGAGAAGCAGATATGTGCTCTGCTTCAAATGATGACAATTTCACTATTGTTTCTTTTCACGAACTCCAAGCAACTGATGCACCATCTAGCATAAACACATAGCCAGTTGTGGATTTTCGATCCTCAGTATCACTACACCAACTAGAGTCGGTGTAACCCACTAACGTGCATTTATTTCCTTTATCAACTGCTGGAAACATAACGCCATAGTCGAGGGTTCCTTTTAGATACCTTAGTATCCTCTTCGTTGCTGCTAGGTGCGATACATTTGGCTTCTACATGAATATACTTAACATACCTACATTGTATGCTAAGTCATGCCTTGTGTGACAAAGGTATCTTAATGGCTCAATAAATCTTCTATATTAGGTTGGGTCGACATCATTTTCATATGCATTTTGTGACAACTGCAGTCTTGGTTCTGCAGGCGCCGAAGTCGATTTGCATTATTCCATCTCAAATCTATTGAGAATTTCCCTTGTATATCTTCTTTATGCATCATCAAATATCTACTGCTCTTTCTCATATCACCTTTGAAGTCTTCGATCTTTTTCTTGCAACTATTTGTTATCAATAAGTCATCGACATATAAACATAGTATAAGAAATTCACTCTTGCTTCTTCTTACATATACTCCATGCTCAGTTGTGTACTTTACAAATTTCGCCTCCCTTAGAAAACTTTCAATCTTCTTATTCCAAGCTCTTGGAGCTTGGTTAAGCCTATACGGAGCTTTATGTAGCCTGTACACCTTTCTATCTTTCTATCGAACTTCTTCTCTTTTGACTTCAGTGTCTGGTTCTTCACAAAAGATTCTTATTGAATCCTTGTTTACATTTTCAGCCTAATCCCATTCCTTAAGCTCATTTATGATCACGTATTTGATGGTCACTACTTGCTTGTTCATTAGGTTGAAGAACTTGTATCCATCAGTCAAATGATATCCTATTAGGATCATTTGACTCGACTTGTCATCACATTTTCTTCTCAACTGATATGGCACATGTCTATGTGCTATTGATCCAAACACTTTCATATGACTCAAGCTAGGTTTTATACTAGACCAATATGCTTCTGGCGTAATTCCTTCTAGCTTCTTCGTCAGACATATGTTCAAAATGTATGTTGCAGTCGACACAACTTAACGCCAAAACTCTTTAGGTAAATGCTTACCTTTCAACATACTTCTCACCATATTCATGATGGTTCAATTCTTCTTTTCTGGAGTTCCATTCTGCTGTGGAGTTTAGGGTGGTAACACCTCATGCACAATTCCTTATTTCTTATATAACATGTCGAAGTCTTTCGACACATATTCTCCACCACCATCAGTCCTTAAAATCTTGAGTTTTCGACCACTTTGTCTTTCGACCATAGATTTAAACTTGGAAAATACATTGATCACTTCACTTTTCTTCTTGACCAGCTAAGCCCACAGTTTTCTACTGAAATCATTTATGGATGTAACAAAGTATTTGTTACCTCTAGATAAATCCACTTTGATATAACCATATACATCAGATTATATGATTTCAAGAATATCCTTCGACTTATTTCATGTATCCTTGTTGAAGTTATTCTTGTGTTGTTTCGCCTGCACACATTTCTCACATACCTCGTTTGAAATGTCGATTTTTGGCAACCCTGAAATCATATTTCTTCTTTTCAAATCTTTGATGTCTTTGAAGTTGAGACGGCCTAGTCGGTAGTGCCATATTCATTCATCCCTGCTAGCTGCAGTCACAAGGAACTTGTGCTCCCATTTAGTTTGATCTTGAAGATTCTATTTTGAGACATAGGAGCCTTCAAGATTAATCTTCCTCTTGCATCAATGACTCTCATCATCTTTTCTTTGATAGACACTTTATAAGTCTTTTCGAACAACTACTCTATGGTCTTCATGCCTGGTATGTATAACACATTTAAAATTATTGTCCTCTTGCCATCTTTCCTCATAATCAGAATGTCTCCAATACCTTCAGGTGCTAGAGTATTGTCATTCGTGAATTTCACCATGTTCTTCATTGAGAGTTTTATGTTGACAAACCAATCTTTTCTCTCAGATATGTGTAATGAGCATCTTGAGTCTAAGTACCATTAGTCCTTGAATATTTCTTCATCTCTTGTTGTGACCATCAACATCATCTCTTTTTCTTCATGTTTTGCAAACTTTGCATCACTTTCTTGTTTCTTTCGTTTTTCTGGATAATCGCTAGAATAATGACCATACTTTTGACAATTGAAACACTAAATGTGACTCTTGTCAGGTTTTCGACCAACACCTCTTCCTCTACCTCCAACACCACGTCTTTGGTTGCCTTGGTATGAGGTTTTCTCTAATTCAACACAATTCTTTACTATTCCTCTACTAGTTGAATTGTTATAGCTTTCTCTACCTCTATTGTTGAACCACTTTCATTTGCCTTTCTTTTCTTTTACTGATTGCGCATGCAAAGCCACATCACTCTTCGACTTTCTTGTAACTCTTTTAGCCATTCTTTGTTCATGAGATTCAAACATCACTTGAAGCTCTTTCTTTGTCAATTTCGATAAATCATTCGACTCTTCTATGGCTACCACCATGTGGTCGAACTTTGGAGCCAAAGAACTCAAGATCTTTGCGACAACTTATCTCGACGTCATCGCTTCTCCATACACTTTGATTTGATTCACCCGTTTCATAACCCTAATGAAGAAATCAATTATGCTTTCACTTTCTTCCATCTGAAGCAATTCATACGTTCTTTTATGAGTTTGTAATCTCACCTCTTTCACCTTTTTTGCACCTCCAAAAAACTTTTCCAAAATTTCTCAAGCTTCTTTCGCAGATTCTACATCGCTCACCTTTTCAAAATTGTCTCGTCTCAGACATTGATGAATTATAAAGAGAGCTTTTATAATTCTTCTTCTTCAATTCTTTGTGTGCAACCTCTTCTTCTTCTGTTGCATTTTGTTTAAGCGGTTCTAACCCTTCTTTCACAAGATCCCAAAGATCTTGACAACAGAGCACAACCTTTATCTATTTGCACCAATTCTCATAGTTATCAACTTTCAGAATTGGAAGATTTACTGGAAAATGCCCATTCAGATGATTTATTGCCATCGTGATTTTCTTCCCTTGAATCGCTCAACCAGAGCTCTAGATACGAGATGTTGGAAATCCACCAAAAACCTATGGAAAATTTCTATCAATCTTGAAGAACAAGATTATTATCAATACACAATAACAATGAAAGGAAGAAAATTGAGGAAGAAAGAAAATTAGAGTTTGACAAAACTGAGAAGAAGATGATGATTTTTGCAATATAACTCTCTACCTACAAATTGTGAAAAATTTTATTAACTTGCAACTGCAAATTCTGTGAATACAAGTGATTCAAAATAAGAATTACTCTATTTATTTATAATGATCTTGCTTGCTCCCAAAGGCAAAACCCAAAATATAAAAACCCAAAATAATTATTTAGATCTAAGTCAAAATATTGTGTAAAAGTAACTACTTCGACACTTTGACAGACACTAGACTAGACTATTTCGACACATCTCCATTCTATCGAACAATCTACTTCGACACAAGAAATTACAATCCCAACTGTAACTGTATAAAAAAATGTAAAATTTTACATAATCAATTATTTAAAATTTAAGTTTATTTTAAAATAAAATAGTAATAAAAATAACATATTATTAAATAATAATATTTAATTAGATAAAGATATTCACACCTAACTAATAAATAACATAGGAGTATTCACCTAAAAAAACAAACTAGTGTCTATTCAAATAAATTAAGCAAGTGCATTCCGTGAGATTTTGGCAAGAGCCAATTCGAGACATTCCGTAAATAATTTCTTACAACAATACCACCCATTTATATGAAAGAAAAAAAAAAGTAAAGACATTCACAAAGGGAAGAAAAAAAAAAGGTTAATAAGGGGTCCCACTCACACCTCTTGGCGCGCAATAGCCTTCAAAAGTGGCAGCTGTAAGGAGCTTACTGCGAAAAACAAAACATGATAAACAAACAGATAAGGTTTGGAAGCTCTCGAGTGGGACGTGCCATTACACTTTTATTATTATTGTGCTTTTTCCAAATGTCGTTTTATGTCATTCATCCAACTTGAACCTTGGTTTTAGATACACTTTCCTAATATTCAGTTCGATTAAATAAAATATATCTAGAAATATAACACATCTCTAATTTATTATATTTCTAAAGTTGTTATACGAATTACAAAATAAATTATTCAAAAATAGTCTTTCAAGTTTTTAAGAAAAGTTCTGATTTTTTACTTAAGTATTTTTCAAACTCTCAATATATGAATCATTTTGATGTAACTTTAACAATCTACTTTCAAAAATTGAAAAATACGTATATTATGAGGGAAAACTGACAAAGAGCAAGAAAATCTATGTAGAAAATCTCGAGAAGGCTGAAAAAGTAAAAAAGTAGTTACAGAATCATGGAAAATGAAGAGCGAAGGACGGAGGGAGAATGAAAGTATGATACTCGACTAGGTCAAGAAAATAGAGAATTATCTCTTTCTTCGAATTATCGAGATCACACACCTCTATATGCTTTTAGGAAAGACATTATGCATGAATGCATTAATGCTGAGTTTTAGGAGGAAGAAGTAGAAATCTCAAAACAAATCTGAGACCACCTAAGTATTGACAAATTTCAGTATTGTTTCTTCCACAAAAACAACTATCATAATACTGAGGAATGTATATTGTTGAAAGTCGTCATAGAGGACCTGATACATAAAAGAAGATTGATGAGATTCTCCAACCGAAGCAAAGGCGTGTAGAGAGAATCAACATCTGGATAAGGAAGACTGTAGAGGATTAATTGAAATGCGACAAGTTAAGGAGTCAATGAATGCTAGAAGATTCCCGCCTTCACACAACTTCAAATCTCTCATGCGTAGTCATAATCCCATGAAGTCTTTGAGGTACTTTAGGTCGCATGAGCTTATGTCATCAATAAGGATCCTTAATATTGAGCGGTTGGATATGATGGCAATTACGAACAGTGGAAGCGTCACATAAGAAGTTCAATTCACCATCTTGTGGTCTTGAAATTATATATAGGTATTTCTTCTTGTCTTTCAATTGCCGCTGATGATTTGAGTGAACTTCGTGGTGGAACACCTTTCTTTGCCCGAGTGTAATTTTTGTTTAGATTATAATTGTTGTTGTAATTCATGACTTTAGATCAGAAGGGATTTGATTGTAGAAATTTACAGAATCAAAAGTTGATTCTCACAGACAACGCATTGTTCTGCTATACCATAAATCTTGGTGAAATGATGAAGTAGAGTCTTGATGCGGTGGAAAAAAATCCTCGATGCGATAACACGACGGTGGACTTGTAATGTTATAATTCCAACGTCCAAATCAATGAGAGAATGATGAGTATTATGAGTTATAATTCAGGAAAAAAAATACCTCAAACTTCATGTGAGATACCTTATATATAAAAAGCAGTTATAAACTTTCATTGTTATTTGTGTATAGAATGTATAAAATTGTCTGATAGCATCTAACGATAGACAGAAGATAGTATGTGGCGTGGATCTAGTGTGAAGCTCCGGGACAATATTACAATGTACGTTTAATATTTTGGTGGAAAGACTATATAAACTAGTGATTGAACATCATCTTTTGAGCCTATTGTGACAGACCCAAAACATTTACCAATGACAAAAGTAATAGATGTTTAGATCTTTAAACCATTTAATCCATAATACAATCCATGGTCAGGTGTACATAAAAATATTTTTTGAAAGATATCAACTTCTAAAATAGACAAAGTTGCGTGAGGGAGATACTTAATTTGCCAAAAAGAAATATTTTTCTACAACGTATATGCATATGATATTAAGAGTTGCAAAATAAATGAATTTGATGTGTTAGATGTTAATGGGTGAAACAATCCATAATTTATTGACGATTCTTAAAATTCATAAAATCAATCTATTCAAATGAAAATTCATAAAATCTATTTATTAGCATCTTTACAATAGAGCGAAATTTATACATCTATGAAATTAATTTAAATATTTTAATTAATTCTTCTACAACTTAAATTTTAAAATTTGAATTTCACAAATTTTATTTTTATAATTATATAAATTTTTTGTATTTTATTATAAAAAAGTAAATAGACTTAAAATAATTTATTAAAATTTAAAAATGTATTAATTAATTAAACTCATTCATAACTTTAATAGATGAATTACTTAATCAACTAATTAGTTTTTTATATGATTTATTATTGAATAGATCATTTAATGGATAATTGAAAAGAAACATTAATTTATTAAATTCAATAGTCACCCATAATACAAATACTCCATATCTATTTATTAATTTTAAGTAGCGTGCGTTTAAGGCTACCAATAAATCGAATAAACTAAAATATAGTTTAAAATTAAATTTGTTAATTAAATTGTTGAGTTTTGTTTATGAATGAAATGAATTGAAAATGGATAAAAAAATTAAATTTATTAAATAAATAAATTAAATTTAAATTATATATAATTTAATTCGTTAAATTGTTAAGTCAACTTGATTATATATATATATATATATATATATATATATATATATATATATATATATATATATATATATATATATATATATATATATATATATATATATATATATATATATATATATATATATATATATATATATATATATATATATATATATATATATATATATATATATTTATAAAGAAGAATTATATTAACTCCTTCAATTTTTTTAATTTAAAGTTTTAGTTAATTATTTATATTTTCAGGTGAGCACAATATTTATAAAAATAATAATATAAATAAAATAAATATTATAAAGAAAGACTATACTGTTTTAATCTTTTTTTAAAAACATAAACAAAAACTTAATTTCAATTTTTTTTTTTTATTTTAATCTTTAATATTTATTTATGAATGTGATGATTTTTGTTTAAATATAAATTTAAAACATAAAAAATATATTAAAAAAAAGTAGATTTTATAAAAATAATTTTTAAAACTATTTATTATACGAGTTGAACTGAAATGCTCATGAACTTAATTAAAATGAGTCTAATTTCAACTTAAAAAATAATTCGTATCAAACTCAAATTGAATTCTGAGATGAACTAATTTTATTGTGATAAATTCGATCCGATTCAACTTATTTCTAATCTTAAATGTGTCTAACTCAATAAGTAGTACTTATCAACTGGGCACTACAAAAAATTGATTATTGCTACAATTAAGTTGTTAGATATATAAAACTAGCTTAGTTTTATTACCGGTGTAATTCTGTTACACTTAGTTGTAATTGTATTGTGCTGACTTGGATTCCAATCCATGTATATATTGTATACACGTGCAGATTGTGCACCAATCAATAATACAATTATTTACTCAATCTTATCTCTTTTTATCGTTCTAAGCTAAGAGAAAATGAATTACAACTTTCATCTTTAACATGGTATCAATCGCTGGTACCTGTTGTATCCCAAAATTTGCCCTCTCAATTCTCAAGGGCTTTTCTCATAAAGATTCTCAGGATTTTAACTTGCACAAGTGCATTGGGATTTTTTAGTACCAAAATTAAAAGGAAACTGTCAAAAAGGGAGAAAATAGAGAAAAATAACATTTTGACAAATTTGGAGGAAAACAGGTCTCCTTCGATTCTACATCCTTCGATTGACTCTTGGCCTCCTTCGATTTCTCAAAGTGGCTGCTAGCGTGCCTCTTTCGCCTGGGCATGTGACTTCTTGTTGCAGGTTTCGTTTGTGTCTTTTGCTGCCTGCATGCTTGCAATCGAAGACCATGACCTACTGGTCACATGTACCCCCTGTAAGGCAAGTCTCGTTTGGGCACTCACCTTCTGTGTGCCTGGATGGAAACTTCAGTTGAGCAAGATCCTCCTTCGAATGCAACTTGGATTACATCCTTCGTTTTTAGCAAAAGCCTCCTTCAAATGCAACTTGGGAATACCCTTCGACTCAGAAGCCAGGAACCTCCCTCACGCTAAAAGGCAATGACTCCCTTTATGTTTGTTTCGATCCACATGCTTCGATTGGGCAACATTGCTTCCTTCGAACATGGACTTTCGATTGGGAAATATGTTTGCTTCGACCCAGGCTTCGATTGGGAAATATGCTTGTTTCAACCACAAGCTTCGACTGAGGGAAAGGCTTCCTGGTGGTTTTCTTCAATTCAAAAGTCAAATATCTTCTAAAAGCTTCTTTCGATTCAGAAGTTAATAACCTTCTGAAAAGGGCCATTCGAAGAACACACAGCTGGTCCATTCGAAGGACACACAACTGGTGAAAATGAATGCCGTGTTGTCCTAGTCTGGTCGAAAGGTGTAGAAAGATGGAGGATTCGACTCAAAAGATCAAGTTGAACATTTAGACCCATAGGCTAGGCCACGTGTCTTCCCTTTTTAGGCTTGTACCCATTTGTTGTCTAAGACCACTTGCACTTAATAGCACAGTATTACCTTTTAGGAAAGTCTGTCTTGAGCCTTGTGCCTATTTTCCTTCAGAAGGAAGCAACCCCATCTGAACTATTCATCTTGCTTTTGTGGCACAAGTGGACATTTACTTTCCAGCTGGACCTTATTTTATTATTTTCTGCACCCCAACTGCCAAGAGGCCCCCACCTGTACTTTCACGTTACATTATTTTATCATTTATTTGCAAGGCTGGCTTTAGACAACATGTCCATTCTTTCTCTATAAATAGAGGAACATTGACAAAGCTAGGAAGGATCTTTGGACCAGAGGAACAAATCTCCCAAATTTTCTCAAACACCACAAATCTCTCAAGTCCCTTCAACACTTGTGAGAACAAGCCCAGAATCACATACTTACTTCCTTAGATTCTGAAGAACAAGTACTCTTCAGTATCCTTCGAATCCAGTTTGAAAAGAAACATAAGACTTGTTTCTTTCCTTCCTTCGAATCCAGCATTCCAAGCACAACTGTTGGCCCCCTCTTTCAAATCCAGAACCCTGGGCCTCCACTGAAGGTCCCACATCCATTCAAGGCCTAAAGCAAGGTAAGTTATTCTTACCTTTGAACTTTTCGTTTCATAACATGTAAATACAATTCCTTTTCGTTTGAAATATTGTACATACCATTGTTCCTTTCGTTTCCACATTTCTAACATACTTTTCAGAGCTAACCCTTTCATTTTGCTTTCTGTTTACCTGAACTTGCTTTAACTATTAAACTGTTACAAGACAAATACTAGCATGGCCTCGGGCCATGTTGCCATTTAATGCTTTAAATGAAAGAAACAGGAAACAGGAAATAGGAAACAAAGCTTCTAGCTTCTACCCTCATTCTCCAGGTCAAACGAAAGAGACAACCAGGAGGAAAACCATGTTGACTTCTAGGCCCAGACGAAAAGCATGCCTTCACTGATTCCAGGCTCGGTCGAAAGGCATTCCCTCACTACTTCCAGCCTCAATCGAAGAAGGCAACAAGGCAGAACCTTGGGCTTTACCACGCACTGGTTTCTAGGCCAATCGAAGGACATGACCTCACTAGAACCAGTTCCCAATCGAAGGACAGGACCTTACTGATGCTAGTTCCCAATCGAAGGAGGCCAACAGAATGCAAATCGAAGGGTGCTCCTGCCTGGGTCGAAGAGCTCATTTTCCTTTCTTTTATTTTGATTTTTCCTTTACATTTTCTTGCCTTTCAATATGGTTGTAATAGTGTAGGATACTTACTTCCTGCATTTTTATTGCTTTGTACAAATACTAGTAATTAGATGTGTATGGCAAGATAAAATCGACAAGTAGACAACACCAAAATCAAAGACAAAATGCATGCAATCAAACACACTTGCACACATGCACCCTTAGGGTAATTCCACTTGTTGCCTTATAAAAATGGCCATGTTATGCATGTGGGATGTCTTAGCACAAACGAATTGAAAAAAGATCATGGTCCCTCGATGACGCTATCAAAGTTGTCTTTCAAAATGATTTTTGTCCCTACAGAAAAGTGCTAAGTCATTTCACAACATTGCTATCATGGTCATACAATGACCCGCGCCTGTCCCGTTAACATCCTAACACAAGGTTGTTCACCAAATACAATGGTGAAACAACACTGTTAAAAGGGTTAAAAACATAAGAAAGATCTTTGAGTAAAACAGGGTAGACAACTCTTAGTTACTTGATCAAAAATCTTGCAAAACATCCTTGCTATTTTTCAAAACACACTCCACAACACAATTTCAAAACAACTTTCAAAACATTGAAAACCTTTCAAAAAGACATACACCTTTGTATACATTCAAACAAAGAATCATTACAAAGGTTGCCTAGACAAGGCATCTTTTTCAAAACATTTTCAAAACCACACACACAAGGCACCATTTCAAGCAATTGAAAAGCAAAGGCAAGTGATCTAAAACAAGTAACTAAGAGCCCATGGATAACCATGGATGAAAAGGGTTCTAGCACCTTCCCTTTTCATAATCTACCCCCCGAACCCACGAAAACATCTCAAAGGTCTTTCCTGTGCTTTTTGACCTTTACTTAGGATAAAATAAAAAGTCGGCAACGACTCTTGCTAAACCGAAACATTTGTGAACACAAACGCAAATCCTAAGTCAGTTCTCCCACCGTATCACAGAACTGGCGACTCTGCTGGGGAAATTTCTAAAAGTGGGGTTACCTTAGGGTTTTAGATAACCTTTACTTACTTACCTTGATTGCTTTGTTTGCTTTACTTTTTTGGGTTCCTTGTTTGGGTTTGTTTAAATCCTACACCCGAATTTGGGGGCACCTTTTAGGTAAGTAGCAATAAACTGTGAGGGATTTGTCCGGCGTAGACCGACACGGATGAAGCAGTAGCTACGTTGGTGTGACACCTTGGTCTGTACCGATATCCCTTGTGTTGAAACGAGGAGAATATGGGTCTTCTAAGGAGTCATTAAGCACCAACTGACCTTAGAACCTTAAATTGACCAACTTGGCCATAGAACAGTAGCAGTATGCTACACTCATTGAGACTAAACTCTCGCGATGATTCCAGCCGCAAGAAAAGGTTGCTAAACTGGAATTATGACCGATTGAGGGTAGTCAGTGATATTGAGGTCCTCTAGAACCCGGTTACTATTTCTAGGACAGGTTTGAGCCAACTACACTCAAGAGGGTACTTACCCACAAACCCCATGCAAGCCTAAACCTAAGGACTTGTTTGCTTTTTGTGAATATGATTACCTGTATATACACTTGCTTACTTTTCCATACATGTACATGTCATCATAACATCATACCATAGCATTTTCAATAACCATTTCAAGGATCTCGAGGGTCTTTCGATGTAGGGTCACGTTGAACCAGACATATACCAAGAGGCAAGAGGGTTTTCCTCTAAACAAACGTCGTCAAAGATCAAGTGCAACAACTTGAATCAGGGGCTATGACCCACTCGACATGGTGAGCTTGATTCTCGTGGAAAGACATCCACCAATAACAAAGTTCTCCAATCAAAGATGTTGATCAAAGTTCAAATCTCTAACATTTTCTTGTGTTTACCCCGCAAGATCCTTGAAAACATGCATCCACATATCATATCATGACAGGTTTCTCCCATACAGGTCTCCTTATCTTCCTACTGTTTATTTCAGTAAGATGGATATGGAACAAACGGTGAAAGATCTCCAAGCTCAAAACGCTTAATTCCAACAAATGTTTCTGACTATGGCTAAGGGGAAAGAGGACCTGAAAGCTCTCCTTCTCAAAGAAAAAAAGAAAAAGTCCAAGAAGTCAGTAAGCGTCTTGAACTTGAGAATAAGACCTAAAGCCCTAGATCTTTCAACTTCATCCAGCATAGGGGATAGTCTTGAAGAAGACCACAATTTGGAGATTAATGAAGTTGAAACTGACTACTCTGAGGAACAATATCCTCCCGCTGATGACAAGTATAAACAGTTGGAGGATCGCCTCAGTGCTATGGAGATTCAACAAATACATGGCTTAGATTTAGGAGACATGGGTTTAGTTTCTGGATTGGTCATCCCGCCAAAGTTCAAAGTCCCTACCTTTTCCCTGTACGATGGAGTCTCTTGCCCTAAGATGCACTTAAAGTCTTATGTCCGCAAGATTCAACCATACACAACTGATCCAAAGCTTTGGATCCATTTCTTCCAAGAAAGCCTGGTAGGGACTCAACTCGAATGGTTCTATCAATTGGAGAGTTCTCGCATCTACACCTGGGAGGATTTAGCTGCTGCTTTCTATAAGCAGTATCAGTATAATGCTGATCTTGCACCAACTCGTGTGCAATTGCAGAACATGACCATGGGTTCCAACGAGAGCTTCAAAGGATACGCCCAAAAGTGGAGAGAACTGGCTGGTAGAGTGCAACCCCCTTTAACTGACAGGGAGTTGATTGAAATCGTCATGGGAACATTGACAGGGCCTTTCTTCAAACACTTGATTGGAAGCTCTTCAGCCGGGTTCACTGAGCTAATACTGACCGACGAAAGGGTCGAAGCTGGCATCAAAAGTGGGAAGATTTAAGAAGCTACACCTTCTGATGCTCAGAAAAAGCCTTACAGTGGGAAGAAAGAGTCTAATGCTGTGTACAGTCAAAAGAGTCGCCATGACCAACACGTAGGGGCAGTCATGATCTCTGGTTCTGCGTCACACCGACAACAGCAAAAGGGAAATCAACGAAGGCCAGACGAGCCTAAAAGACAGTTCACCAACATCAACATGTCGCTGTCTCAAGCGCTGCAACACTTGTTGAGGATGAACCTGATTGCATTGATAGGACCTCATCCAAACCCCAAGACTTCTTCTCCTAACTACAATCCTAATGCAACGTGCGCTTATCATTCTGACAGTCCCGGGCATGATACTAACGATTGTTGGGCATTGAAGTACAAGATTCAGAATTTGATTGATGCTAAGGAGATTGAGTTTGGTCCTCCGGAGACTCCAGCATAATCAATGCTCCTTTGGCCAATCATTGAGAGCGTCTTTGTTTCATTTGAATTTTCAAGTTGTAATTCCTTTTGTTATTCAAACAATTATCTATTAATGTCAAACTTTGTTTCATTAATGCATTTGCATATGTTTGTCTTGATTTGATCCACTCATTTTCATTACATTTAAACTGTGCTTTTTACTCTCTTTATGACATTTAACTCTTGCTAAAAGTTACAAGCCTTTAGAGGGAGGATGACGAAACAATACCATAATCTCATAACAGTATGCTATTGAACAGACTTTGCTGACGATGTACATGCATTTCTTTCAAATCCTAAACACTGGAGTTATAAGGAAGATAATCCCTAGTCAACCCCTTCGAGCCAAAGAAGTAGAAGTTTTCTGTTTTAAACACAAATTGAAACCTTTAAACCTGGGGCAGGGTAGTCACTCAGTTAATTCAAAAGATGCGCATTAAAGTCGCAAACTCTCAGTTCGTAATACAACGAACGACATCAAAAGCATTCCTCTGGAATCAAAAGACAGTGGTGGTTCCTTATCTCATAGGCAGTCATTATCTCTCAAAAAAAAGGAAAAGCCCACTAAGCCAAAACCTACAAAGGAGGCTTAAGAAATTTGGGGCATCCCGCTGACTGTAATCTCGAAAACAGGTACAGTCAGGCAAAAATTAGGGATAACAAATCAAAAGAGCGAGGTCGCTACAAATCCTCAACAACATGAAAAATGTTGCAAAGATGACTGCCTTCCAACAAATTCAACTTGAGTGAACCATCACCAAAAACATCGTTCCAGACTCACTTGGAGTTCAAATGCACAATTAACTAAGTTTAGGATTGAAGAACATCACGAAGAGCGGGTGGGTACAAATATACTTTGAGCCTTTATCCTTTGCTTCTTAAACCGTGAACCAAGCCACGTTACAACCCTTCAAAAGTCCTAACTGAAGCATGGGTTAGTTCGAAAGCATACTGTTACAAAAGGTATCCTGACTCCTGTAAGGCTTTGCTCTAAATCCTGAGTTTGAATTTTCTTAGCAAAATTTCTTTACTCGCTAAAACGCATTTTCAAAAAAAAAAAAAACTTCAAGACAAACATAAACTTTGCATTACTTGAATATCATTGTTTGCATATGGCTATTTGTTTAACAGCGGAGAAATTCACACAATGAATATCCAGTGAACGAAATCCCTCTCAGTGAACAAAATCACTTCAAAAAGGATGGCACTTCCATTAACGAATCTCCTATCAACAGGGGGACTTGACATGTCACTATCCAGCACACCTGGGGCAGTCCAGTCAAGATTCTAGGAAATCTCTCAAAGAAGTGCAGAGTAACCAGGGGCAGGTCTCCATCTCCGTCACTTGGGGCATTGAACATCAATCTCAGTGAAGGGTTACGTACAATTAAACATTTTCTGGCAATGTCACAAACACTTGCTACTAGGGGCAATGACAAATCTCCCCAAAATACTTCTCATAGAATGACTCCTAGCAAGAGTTTAATCTTTAAAAACCTTCCCCCAGCTGGAAAAACCTCAAGAATCCTCAAAGACTTTCCACCAACGAAGTCGTCACCTCTCTAGCAGACCAGCAACAGGGTTTATTTCCCCAACAAACGGTAGGATTCCAAAACTTGAGTTTGCCTCTCCGACCACTACAAATCAAAGGACCACAACTCCTCTTCCTCAGTAGACTACTCTACAATCCCCAGCAAGTTACTGTGAAACCTGGACCCGACCAGATATCAGTTCAACTTCGACTCCCCAGTCGAGCAACGGACAACCGAGACTCCTGAACTCTTTTCCCAAGCAGGAATAAACATTATCCCCACAGAGTTTTCAATATTCCCCAGCGAAGTTTCTCCTCAAACAACAAAATAGGAATCCCCGATGGAAATGTTCCAAGCAAAGATTGAAGACACACATACTCTTCAACAACAGCCCAGGATTTAACGACTCCCTAGAATTTGTTAAGGATTTATTTTCCCAAACAAAAGTACATTCATTAACATTTCGCATTTCATACATCCTATTTACATACATGATAAGTGCATACAACACAATCTCATTTACTTTGAGAACATCATGACATCGTGCATTTCATACATCATGACATTGCATATAACTAACATTTTACCTTTTTCAGAAAAAGGTCAATCAACAGATGGCTACCATCAACCTTTTCAAGTTCCAGATTAATACCTGAAACCAGACAGGACAATTATCTACTTGACCATCATGAAGCAACCCTACACCGGTTCCTTCCTTCCAAGATGCAGTTTCACACGGACTCATCATCAGGCAACCCTACATCGGTTCCTTCTCTTTCCAAGATGAAGTTTTACACGGACTCATCATCAGGCAACCCTACACAGGTTCCTTCCTTCCAAGATGCAGTTTCGCCACGGACTCATCATCAGGCAACCCTACACCGGTTCCTTCTCTTTCCAAGATGAAGTTTTACACGAACTCATCATCAGGCAACCCTACACAGGTTCCTTCCTTCCAAGATGCAGTTTCACACGAACTCATCATCAGTCAATCCTACACAGGTTCCTTCCTTCCAAGATGTAGTTTCACACGGACTCATCATCAGTCAATCCTACACAGGTTCCTTCCTTCCAAGATGCGGTTTCACACGGACTCATCATCAGGCAATCTTACACAGGTTCCTTCCTTCCAAGATGCAGTTTCACACGGACTCATCATCAGGCAACCCTACACAGGTTCCTTCCTTCCAAGATGCAGTTTCACACGGACTCATCATCAGGCAACCCTACACAGGTTCTTCCTTTCTAGATGAAGTCTTACACGGACTCATCATCAGGCAACCCTACACCGGTTCCTTCTCATTTCCAAGATGAAGTTTTACACGGACTCATCATCAGGCAACCCTACACCGGTTCCTTCTCTTTCCAAGATGAAGTTTTACACGGACTCATCATCAAGCAACCCTACATAGGTTCCTTCCTTCCAAGATGTAGTTTCACACGGACTCATCATCAGTCAACCCTACACAGGTTCCTTCCTTCCAAGATGTAGTTTCACACAGACTCATCATCAGTCAACCCTACACAGGTTCCTTCCTTCCAAGATGCAGTTTTACACGGACTCATCCTCAGGCAACCCTACACAGGTTCCTTCTTTCAACTTACAAAATTACAATTCAACAGGAATTCTTGGATGGCATCTACAAGCCCATCTCCAACAGGATTCTATCACCTCTCCAAATGGCATCTTTAAGCCCATTCCCTCTACCATCACATCACCGAGTGCAAATTTCTGGGCACTCTAGTGTTCAATCATCTTCCACCTTCAAGTCACAAATGGCAGATTTGCCAATCTAACTCTTCAGGTGTAAGAAGATTGAACAGGGGCAGCTGTTGTACCCCAAAATTTGCCTTCTCAATTCTCAAGGGCTTTTCTCATAAAGATTCTCAGGATTTTAGCTTGCACAAGTGCATTGGGATTTTCCAGTACCAAAATTAAAAGGAAACTGTCAAAAAGGGAGAAAATAGAGAAAAATAACATTTTGACAAATTTGGAGGAAAACAGGTCTCCTTCGATTCTACATCCTTCGATTGACTCTTGGCCTCCTTCGATTTCTCAAAGTGGCTGCTAGCGTGCCTCTTTCGCCTGGGCATGTGACTTCTTGTTGCAGGTTTCGTTTGTGTCTTTTGCTGCCTGCATGCTTACAATTGAAGGCCATGACCTACTGGTCACATGTACCCCCTGCAAGGCAAGTCTTCGTTTGGGAACTCACCTTCTGTGTGCCTGGATGAAAACTTCAGTTGAGCAAGAGCCTCATTCGAATGCAACTTGGATTACATCCTTCGTTTTTAGCAAAAGCCTCCTTCGAATGCAACTTGGGAATACCCTTCGACTCAGAAGCCAGGAATCTCCCTCACGCTAAAAGGCAATGACTCCCTTTATGTTTGTTTCGATCCACATGCTTCGATTGGGAAACATTGCTTCCTTCGAACACGGACTTTCGATTGGGAAATATGTTTGCTTCGACCCAGGCTTTGATTGGGCAATATGCTTGTTTCAACCACAAGCTTCGACTGAGGGAAAGGCTTCCTGGTGGTTTTCTTCAATTCAAAAGTCAAATATCTTCTAAAAGCTTCTTTCGATTCAGAAGTTAATAACCTTCTGAAAAGGGTCATTCGAAGAACACACAGTTGGTCCATTCGAAGGACACACAGCTGGTGAAAACGAATGCTGTGTTGTCCTAGTCTGGTCGAAAGGTGTAGAAAGATGGAGGATTCGACTCAAAAGATCAAGTTGAACATTTATACCCATAGGCTAGGCCATGTGTCTTCCCTTTTTAGGCCTGTACCCATTTGTTGTCTAAGACCACTTGCACTTAATAGCACAATATTACCTTTTAGGAAAGTCTGTCTTGAGCCTTGCGCCTATTTTCCTTTAGAAGGAAGCAACCCCATCTGAACCATTCATCTTGCTTTTGTGGCACAAGTGGACATTTACTTTCCAGCTGGACCTTATTTTATTATTTTCTGCACCCCAACTGCCGAGAGGCCCCCACCTGTACTTTCACGTTACATTATTTTATCATTTATTTGCAAGGCTGGCTTTGGACAACATGTCCATTCTTTCTCTATAAATAGAGGAACATTGACAAAGCTAGGAAGGATCTTTGGACCAGAGGAACAAATCTCCCAAATTTTCTCAAACACCACAAATCTCTCAAGTCCCTTCAACACTTGTGAGAACAAGCCCAGAATCACATACTTACTTCCTTAGATTCTGAAGAACAAGTACTCTTCAGTATCCTTCGAATCTAGTTTGAAAAGAAACATAAGACTTGTTTCTTTCCTTCCTTCGAATCCAGCATTCCAAGCACAGTTGTTGGCCCCCTCTTTCAAATCCAGAACCCTGGGCCTCCACTCAAGGTCCCACATCCATTCAAGGCCTGAAGCAAGGTAAGTTATTCTTACCTTTGAACTTTTCATTTCATAACATGTAAATACAATTCCTTTTCGTTTGAAACATTGTACATACCATTGTTCCTTTCGTTTCCACATTTCTAACATACTTTTCAAAGATAACCCTTTCATTTTGCTTTCTGTTTACCTGAACTTGCTTTAACTATTAAACTGTGTGATCGGTGGATCTGGAACTGACTGTTTAAAGCTGGATCGCGAAATGTCGCGGAAGTAAGAGTCGCCACCGTCTTTTATTTTCTCCAACATGGACAGGACAAAAGCACAGCAAAATTCCTTATGAGATTATCTCTCGGTTCGGGAGGTAGATTTATAGAAAGGGAAGGTGTTAGCACCCTTTCTATCCATGGTTATCCATGGGCTCTTAGATACTTGCTCATTTGTGTTTTCAAAAGTGTTTGCTTTTCAATGTGCGTGGGTTTGAAAAAGTTTCGTTTAAAGTTTCAGAATGACTCTTGTATCAGTCCTCAAGAGTGTTTGAAAAATTGTTTTGAAAGCTTTTTTTGAAAGTGTCAGTGTGAAAAGAGTTTTGATTTGTTTTTTAGAGCAAGTATCTATGAGTCATCTACCTACCCTAAGGAATTAGGCTGTGTAAATGTCCTTGAAGTAGTGCCATCCCACCATTGAGAGGTAGGTAGCACCACCGTTGGAGGTGTTCGGGTCAATTCGAAGGTTCGGGTCATGGTGATCACCGGAGCAATAGGAAGACACCTTAGAAGCTACCCTCATGCCATGTTCATGGACATGAGGACTTACTAAAACGTCCTCTACTCGACGATCACCTTTCGAGGGGCAAGGCAACAGTGAGGCGTACCCTAGGGGTGGTGTGTGATTTGTGTGTCGTTTTCAGATATTTTTGTCTTGTCATGCATTGGTGATCTACGCGTTGCTTTTATTTTGACATTCATTCTTTCATGCGAATTAATTAACAGTTGAAAAAGGATGCGGAATTAAAAGTCCTACGCTATTACAAAGGCGCGGGTCCACATCGCCAAATTAGCCCAAGACCCGATTTGAATAAAAAAAAATAACGCGGAAAGATAAATGTCTAATTAAGCTATTACATGGCTTTGAGAGAATTACATGAATATTTACAAAAAGAAATAAAAATGCGAAGAGAATTAAAATCGGGAATGCGAGAGCGTTGGACCCTTTTAAAGAATTTGAATTAAAATTACGAAATTAATTAAATTAAATGTGAAAGGAAATTATTTTTGAGTTTTGTGTATTTTTGGATTTTAATGAGAATTAATGGAATTTAAACCTAATTCTAACTATTTTTAATTTATTAAAAAAAACATGTTAAAATTGAACCTAAAATTAACCTAATTATTTACATGGCAATTTATTTACAAAAATAATAATTAATAATTAATATGGTAAAAAAGAAAAAAAGGATAAAAGTATAAAACCCTAATTCTACATTTTTTTAATTTATTATAAAAAATATTAAAGTTTAAACCTAGAATTAAATTAAATTAATTAATAAGATTTTTTACAAAATAACATTAAATAAAATATATTTTTATTTTTGTCTTTCTGATTTTTTATTATTATTTTTATATTAAAAAAAAGTAATTTATGAATTAAACTAAAAAGAAATAAAACAAATAAATAGAAAAGAATGAAAAGGAAAGAAAAATTAATGCAAACCAATGGGGGGTGTTGACCCCAATTTGGAGGTATCTGGCAGCATTTTTGGCCCATTCATTGGAGGCCTCTTTTGACTTTTCTGGCCACGTGCGTATGCGTTGACTGGTGCCCATGGTGTTCTTCAAATCTTGACCTTTGGATTAGGATCATTGGGTGCGTGGCACGTCTGATTATGGGGACACATGATGGTCATTGGGAAGCATGCTGCATAGAATCACATTAAGACAAAAAAATATTGAGAAAGGGAGGGGACCTGGGGATCGAACCCAGGTCCCAGTACCTGCAAACCAAACGCACTAGCCACTGAACCACTCAAGTCTCTTTGTTATTATAATGGAGCGTAATTAATATAATAGGAAATAGGCACTAGTGACGTTAGAACGAAAATCAGCGCGCGAATATTCAAATCCCCCAGTTATGCATGGACACGTCTGTCTTCTTCTTCAATCGCCTGTAAAATAAAAAGAGATAGCGGGGGTTTTAAACCCCCACTAAATGATGAACATGAAAATAGCGATTAGAAATTGGCCCATGATAAATTGAGCGCGACTAATGCATTGGATTCGTATGAAGCTTCTGGTTCGAATGGTATAAGTCTCGTTGCCTGATTTTTCCTCAAACGTAAAGCCCTAATTTCACAGTTTTGAAACCCTAACGAGCTCCAATGGTGGATTCATGTATAGGGCACGAAAATTCAATTGAATGGTATGGTTAGCTTCAGAATGATAAGACTAGTACAAAACAAGCGTTAGAAATCAAAAATATGGCCTGAATGATGAAACACGATTATGCAAAAAATATGAAACAGTTTGACTTTTATGTACCAATTCCTGGGGTTGGAAGCGTGGAAAAGGACTCAGTTAGGTTCCTTGATGTCTTAGGAAGCTTTTGGGATAGTTCTTTTTCCTTGAAACGCTTTGGAATGGTGTTTTCAGTTTTCACTTTTTTCACAAAAAATTGCAAAGTTGTTCTTGATGTGAGGCGCAGCTTCCTGGTCTTTATGACTAGGGTTCTGATCAGTATATGTATGCCAATGGATTAGGGTTGCAAAACATGTCCAAAACCTTGGTAATCAATGCTTTTGAGATTTGCTTTTCATGGTATCTTTTTCCAATCTTTTTCATGTGAAGAATATGCCAATCATTGCCAATCACCTTGATTCTTTCCATATTGGATAGTGCACGAAATCTTGAAGGTATTCTATGCACAAAAAGATTTGAAAAGCATGGATGAGTATTTTTTTCATATTTTATTTAATTAAATGAATTAATGTTGATAAAAATTCAAATAAATAATAAAAAATGATGAAATAAATCCCCTTTGGGCCAAATGGTCGTGCATAGTCTTTGGATGATGAATCTTGGAAGAAAATGTGGCCCATTAGCAATTTTGAGGCATTTGAAGTAAAGTTGACTTTTCAAAATTCCCAAAAATTTTCCAACTTCCACAAGGCATATCTTGCTCAATTTTTAAGATTTGATCATGTTCTTAGACATTTTGGAAAGGTCTTGAAGTCCTCTAACCAATGCCTTTGGTCCCATGTCATTTTGATTTACCAATCTCAAGTTATGGTCTTTGACTTAAAGTGCCTTTTTGTTGATTTTTGAAAATGACCTATAATGTTGAAATTGATAACTTTTTGTGAGAGCATTTCTTGGACTTGAAGTGTGAAGAGGAGTTGTAGGAAATGTCTTTATCTTCAAAATTAGCTTTGGATGGAATTTTTCTGATAAACCATGTGGAAGTTATGCCTTGGTCAATTTACAGTTGACTTTTTCAACTGTCCAAATATGGAAACTTTTGCATCTTGAGACTTTTTGAGCCATGCCATGAGAATCATGATCAAGAATTGATCAAATGATTTTTGTGGCTTCGAAATAAGATGTTGACCAAAAATTTGGACTTTTGACTGTCAAATGACCATTTTGCCCCTGCAGTTGACTGTAGGGCAATTAGGGATTTTGACTGTGCAATTTTGTGCTGTAAGTCTTGAAACTTGACATGAGGATGCTTGACCATGTTTATAGGCATGTGGGACTTGATTGGACCCTTGGAAACTTCAATTACTTTGCCAGACCCAAAACCCTAGTTTTTGACTGTTAGGAGGCCCTTGAACTGTGCAACCCTTGGGGAGATTTTGAAGCTTGCTCTTTGCAAATCTTGAAGAATATGGGAGGGAAAATTTTGGGGTACAACAAACTGTTACAAGAGAAATACTAGCATGGCCTCGGGCCATGTTTCCATTTAATGCTTTAAATGAAAGAAACAGGAAACAAGAAATAAGAAACGAAGCTTCTGGCTTATACCCTCATTCTCCAGGTCAAACGAAAGAGACAACCAGGAGGAAAACCATGTTGACTTCTAGGCCCAGACAAAAAGCATGCCTTCACTGATTCCAGGCTCAGTCGAAAGGCATTCCCTCACTGCTTCCAGCCTCAATCGAAGAAGCCAACAAGGCAGAACCTTGGGCTTCACCACGCACTGGTTTGTAGGCCAATCGAAGGATAGGACCTCACTAGAACCAGTTCCCAATCGAAGGACAGGACCTTACTGATGCCAGTCCCCAATCGAAGGAGGCCAACAGAATGCAAATCGAAGGGTGCTCCTGCCTGGGTCGAAGAGCTCATTTTCCTTTCTTTTATTTTGATTTTGCCTTTACATTTTCTTGCCTTTCAATATGGTTGTAATAGTGTAGGATATTTACTTCCTGCATTTTTATTGCTTTGTACAAATACTAGTAATTAGATGTGTATGGAAAGATAAAATCAACAAGTAGACAACACCAAAATCAAAGACAAAATGCATGCAATCAAACACACTTGCACACATGCACCCTTAGGGTAATTCCACTTGTTGCCTTATAAAAATGGCCATGTTATGCATGTGGGATGTCTTAGCACAAACGAATTGAAAAAAGATCATGGTCCCTGGATGACGCTATCAAAGTTGCCTTTCAAAATGATTTTTGTCCCTACAGAAAAGTGCTAAGTCATTTCACAACATTGCTATCATGGTCATACGATGACCCGCGCCTGTCCCGTTAACATCCTAACACAAGGTTGTTCACCAAATACAATGGTGAAACAACACTGTTAAAAGGGTTAAAAACATAAGAAAGATCTTTGAGTAAAACTGGGTAGACAACTCTTAGTTACTTGATCAAAAATCTTGTAAAACATCCTTGCTATTTTTCAAAACACACTCCACAACACAATTTCAAAACAACTTTCAAAACATTGAAAACCTTTCAAAAATACATACACCTTTGTATACATTCAAACAAATAATCATTACAAAGGTTTCCTAGACTAGGCATCTTTTTCAAAACATTTTCAAAACCACACACACAAAGCACCATTTCAAGCAATTGAAAAGCAAAGGCAAGTGATCTAAAACAAGTAACTAAGAGCCCATGGATAACCATGGATGAAAAGGGTGCTAGAACCTTCCCTTTTCATAATCTACCCCCCGAACCCACGAAAACATCTCAAAGGTCTTTCCTGTGCTTTTTGACCTTTCCTTAGGATAAAATAAAAAGTCGGTGGCGACTCTTGCTAAACCGAAACATTTGCGAACACAAACGCAAATCCCAAGTTAGTTCTCCCACCGTATCATAGTACCGATCTTCCATATTTCTCTGATCGGTGAACACCGTCGTCGTCGTCTCGTTCCATTTGTCTCTTTCCTCAAGAGCAGTCATGGAGCTATCAGAGAATTCAGGAAACAAGAACCTCACTCAGTCGCATTCTATTGCAGTGTTATGTTCAACGCAAACCTCACACTATGGTTTTTGACCGAAGCTCTCAATTCAACTTCAAGAAAACAACTATCTCATGTGGAATCAACAAGTTAAGGGAGTAATCTTGGCACAAAATATGCCCAAGCTAGTGGTAAATCTACAAATTCCTATGAAGTTTGCAACGACACAAGATCGTCTTGAAGGTACGATTTCTAACGAATATGAGATGTGTATTGCTCAAGATCAAGCGGTGTTCATCTGGATTTTATCAACGATTTCTGAATCTTTTCTTCCTCGTGTTCTTGCTTGCAAACACGCGTATGAAATTTGTGGTCGAATTCACAAGTACTTTCATGTTCAAATGAAAGCTCGCGTTCGTCAATTGCGTATTAAGCTCAAATCAACCAAGAAAGGTAACAATTATATCACTGAGTTTTTTTTGTGAATCAAAGCTATTGTGAATTTTCTCCTTGCCGTTGGGGATCCTTTAACTGAACAAGATCAAATTAACTTCATCCTCAATGAACTACTTGAGGAGTGCAATTCATTTGTAATGCATATGTTTGGATGTCCATAATCTCCCTCTCTTTATGACGTTGAAGCTTTACTCTATGTGCAAGAAGCACAATTAGATAAGTTTCGTCAAGAACTTGTTGTGTCCACTCTTTCGGCCATTCTAGCGCACACGAGTCAGAATCATGAGAACGACAGCTCCAGAGGGGCCTATTCAGGAAATCATGGCAGAAATAGCAGATACTCAAAAGGCCATGGTCGTGGCAGAGGAAGGTCATCTACTAGTAATCGCCCAACCTGTCAATTATGTGGCAAGTATGGACATTCTGAACCAAATTGTTGGCATCACTTTGATGAATCATTTGTACCAAACACTACTCAAGTTGGCACAAGAAATAATGACAATTCCAAAGCTGACTCTGATCGAGACAACTCTCAAGGAGCTTCAGTTGTAGCCATGTGTGCCAACATCACTCAACCTGGACCTTATACTCAAGAGTATTCTATTCCTACTGCTTTGGAGTCTCAAGCATGATTTACTGATTCAGGTTCTTCCCATCATCTTACTCCCTCTGACCGTTATTTACATAATAAAGAACCTTACTCAGGTCCTCATATAGTGTATGTTGGTTATGGTCAATATCTATCCGTAAAATCCATAGGAACTGCAAAAATGTCCTCTCACAATCATAAACTTATTCTTAGTAGTGTGTTTCATGTGCCCTAAATCACCTAAAACCCCTTGTCAGTCTCAAAATTTTTGGTTGATAATAATGTGCTCTTTGAGTTTATGCCTGATAAATGTTATGTTAAATCCCAGGTTTCTAAACAAATAGTGGTTAAAGGATTTCTAGATGCTAGTGGCCTCTATTGTTTTCCCAATCTGCATTTAGAGCTTTCTCGATCTTACTGCATGAATAACAGCTTGACTCCCACCTCGGGTATTCAAAGCAATTTTACTTTTAATACTTGTAATTCTAGCACCTTGTGGCATCACATGTTAGGTCATGCTAATAACAATGTTGTTAGAAATATTCTCAAACTTTGTAACATTACTACATCTAATAAAATTGATACTCTTTTGTGCACTTCGTGTAGTCTTGGTAAGTCTCATAGATTACATACTCACCTGACCTCTATTGTGTATACTAATGCCTTTGATATCATTTACACTAACTTGTGGGACTCTCTCCCTCTCCCTCAAGCTCTAGCTTTAAATACTGCATTGCCTTTGTTGATGGTTACACTAGGTACACCTGGTTGTATTTTCTCAAACAAAAATCAGATGCTTTAAATGCCTTCAAACTTTTTCATATGTTTGTCAAAACTTGTTAAATTGTAATTCATAGTGTCGAAAAGATTTGATTTTTTTTAGATAGATTTGATTTAAGTCTAGAATAGATTAGATTTGATTTAGTAACAAAATAGATATTTTGGGCTTTGCGCTTAGGGTGTAAGCTCAGTTATAAATAGAGGGAGTAACCTCTATTTTTTGTAAGCAAGTCAAGCAAGTTGTATTCACAGAATTTGCAGTTGCAAGTGAATAACAAAGTTTCACAGTTTGTGAGCAGAGAGAAACTCTGCAGAAATTATTTGTCTTGTCTTCTTTTCTTTGTTTTTCTCAAAACTAATTGTCATTGTGGTAGAAATTGATCATAGTCTTTTCGTGAATTTGCAACATCTGGTATCAAGAGCTTTGTTTCGATTCAAGGGAAGTATCAATCAAGAACGATTGAAGAATTCACGATGACAAGTTATGGGAATGCAAACTATCCAGCAACCCTACCAATTTTGAAAGTTGAAAACTGTGAGAATTGGTGCAAACAGATGAAAGTCTTATTCAGGTGTCAAGGTCTTTGGGACCTTGTAAAAGATGGAGTCGAAGCGCTTGGATAAAACGCTTCAGAAGAAGAAAATAAGAAATATACAGAATCTGAGAAGCTGAGTTATAAAGCATTATTTATAATTCATCAATGTGTCAGTCCAGACAATTTCGAAAAGGTTAGTGATTCAGAATCTACAAAAGAAGCTTGGGAAATCCTTGAGAAGTCTTTTGGAGGCGCTGAGAAGGTGAAAGAAGTGAGGTTACAAACTCACAAAAGGACGTATGAATTGCTTCAGATGGAAGACAGTAAAAGCATATCTTATTTCTTCACTAGAGTTACAAAACTAGTAAATCAAATCAAGATATGTGGAGAAGCGTTAACAACAAGAGCTGTTATTTCGAAGATCTTGAGATCTTTAGCTCCTAAGTTCGACCACATAGTGGTGGCGATAGAAGAGGGGAAAGACTTGTCGAAATTGACAAAGGAAGAGCTTCAAGGGACGCTTGAATCTCATGAACAAAGAATGAACGAAAGAGTTGCAGGCAAATCGAAGAGTGATGTGGCCTTGCAGGCACATTCAGCAAAAGAGACCAAAGGCAAAGGAAAGTGTTTCGACAGAGGTAGAGGTGGCTACAACAAATCGAATGGTAGACGAAACCAAATCGAAGGAAAAGTTTTGAATCAAAGAAGACCATACCAAGCCAACCAAAGAGGTGGTGTTGCAAATAGAGGAAGAGGTGGTGGTCAAAAACCTGATAAGAGTCACATTCAATGTTATAATTGTCAGAAGTATGGTCACTATTCGAGTGATTGTCCAGAAAAACGAAAGAATTAAGAAAGTGATGCAAAGCTTGCAAAACATGAAGAAGAAGAAGAGATGATGCTGATGGTCACAACAAGAGATGAAGATAGATTTAAGGACCAGTGGTACTTGGATTCAGGATGTTCATCACATATGTCTGGAAGGAAAGACTGGTTTGTCAATATAAAGCCCTCAATGAAAAATATGGTAAAATTTACAAATGACAATACCCTAGCAGCTGAAGGTATTGGTGATGTTATGATTATGAGGAAAGATGGCAAGAGTTCAGTAATTTCTAATGTGTTGTACATACCAGGCATGAAGAGTAATTTGCTCAGTATAGGGAAGTTGGTCGAAAAGAATTATAAAGTGTCAATCGAAGATAAGATGATGAGAGTCGTTGATGCAAATGGGAGATTAATCTTGAAGGCTCCTATGTCTCAGAATCGAACCTTCAAGATTGAACTAAATGTGATGGAGCACAAGTGACTTTCGACTGCAGCTAGCAGAGATGAATGGATATGGCATTATAGACTAGGCCATCTCAACTTCAGAGACATCAGAGATTTGAAGAGAAGAAATATGATTTCAGGATTACCAGAAATTGATATTCCAAACGAGGTATGTGAGGAATGTGTGCAGGCGAAGCAACACAAGAATAGCTTCGGCAAGGATGCCAGAAGTAGGTCAAAGGCTAGTCTTGAAGTCATATACTCTGATGTTTGTGGACCAATCCAGGTGGATTCGATGGGAGGTAACAAATACTTTGTTACATTCATAGATGATTTCAGTCGAAAGTTGTGGACTTATCTGATCAAGAAGAAAAGTGAAGTGATCGAAGTATTTGCCAAGTTTAAGTCTATGGTTGAAAGACAGAGTGGTTGAAAGCTCAAAGTTTTAAGAACTGATGGTGGTGGAGAATATGTGTCGAAAGAATTCGATAAGCTATGTGAAAAGGAAGGGATTTTCCATGAGGTGGTGCCACCCTATACTCCACAACAAAATGGAATTGCAGAAAGGAACAATCGAACCATCATAAATATGGTGAGAAGTATGTTGAAAGGCAAGAATTTACCTAAAGAGTTTTGGGGTGAAGCTGTTTCGACTGCAACATATATTTTGAACAGATGTCCTACAAAGAAGCTAGAAGGAATTACTCTAGAAGAATGTTGGTCTGGTGTGAAGCCTAGCTTGAGTCATCTGAAGGTATTTGGATCTATTGCACATAGACATGTGCCAGATCAGTTGAGAAGAAAACTTGATGACAAGTCAAGTCAAATGATTATAGTTGGATATCATTCGACAGGAAGCTACAAGTTGTTAGATCCAGTGAAAAAGAAGATTGTAATCAGCAGGGACATGATCATAGATGAGTTTAAAGAATGGGATTGGACTGATAATGTCAAGAAAGATTCAGTGGGAATCCTATTCGAAGAACCAAAAACTCAAGTCGAAAGAGAAGTTCGACAAGAGGAACCAACAGATATACCAAGTACAAGCAGGCCTCAAAGAACAAGACGCATACCTGCAAGATTGTAAGATTGTGTGATTACATCAGATGATGTAATAGATAATAAAGGTGACCTGGTACATTATTCTTTCTATGCAGATGTTGAACCCGTTAATGTAGCTGAAGCATTGAAGGATTCGAAGTGGGTGAAAGCAATGAACGAAGAAGTGAAGTCTATCGAAGACAACAACACTTGGTCACTTGTCGAGTTGCCTCAAGGCAAGAAGGCAATTGATGTCAAGTGGTTGTACAAAGTGAAAACGAATTCCAAAGGTGAAGTAACTCAACACAAAGCAAGGCTTGTGGTGAAAGGATTTCTACAGAAAGAAGGAATATACTTCGATGAAGTTTTTGCACCTGTTGCTAGGATCGAAACAATCAGGTTGGTTGTTGGTCTAGTAGAAATAAACAGTTGGCACATATTTCAGATGGACGTGAAATGTGCATTCCTAAATGGACCCTTATATGGAGAAGTATATGTTAAACAACCAGTTGGGTTTGTGAAACATCATGAAGAAATAAAGGTGTACAGGCTGCATAAAGCCCTGTATGGATTGAAACAAGCTCCAAGAGCTTGGAATAAGAAAATTGATAGTTTCCTAAGGGAGAAGGAATTTGTAAAGTGCACAACTGAACATGGAGTATATGTAAGAAGAAGCAATAGTGAATTGCTTATTGTTGTACCCCAAAATTTTCCCTCCCATATTCTTCAAATTTTTAACAAGCATCATCTAAATTTGCTCAAGTCTGCTCAAGAGTTGCACAGTCAAACCATCCTCCTAAGCCAGTCAAAATTAGGGTTTTGGTTCTTGCAAGAAAGTTGAGGTTTTCAAGGGCTCAATCAAGTCCCATATGCTCATATACATTGTCAAGCACCTACATGTCAAGTTTCAAGGCTCACAAGGTCAAGTTGCACAGTCAAAAGCCTCATTTGCTTCATAATCAACTGCAGGGGCAAAATGGTCATTTGGCAGTCAAAAGTCAAAATTTTTGGTCAACATCTTATTTTGAAGCCACAATCATCATTTGATCAAGTCTTGATCATGATTCCACAAGAATGGCTCAAAAATCATCAAGATGCAAAAGTTTCTATTTTTGGACAGTTGAAAAGTCAACTGTAACTTGACCAAGGCATAACTTTTTCATGGTTCATCAGAAAAATCCCATCCAATGCTCATTTTGAAGGGGGTTACATTTCCTACAACTCATCTTCACATTACAAGTCCAAGAAATGCTCTCACAAAAAGTTATCAATTTCAACATTATAGGTCATTTTCAAAAGTTAACAAAAATGCACTTTAAGTAAAAGACCATAACTTGAGATTGGTAAATAAAAATGACATGGAACAAAAGGAATTGGTTAGAGGACTTCAAGACCTTTCCAAAATGTCCAAGAACAGGTTCATATGATCAAAATTGAGCAAGATATGCATTGGAGAAGTTGGGAAATTTTTGTGAAATGGCAAAAGTCAACTATCCTTGAAACTTCAATTTTTGACAAAAGGGCCCACTTTCTTCCACTTGATTCAGCCTTGTCATGCCACCCACGTGTCCCATGACCAATTACAAGACCAAACATTTATTTTTTCATTTTTATTTAATTTTTATGGATTTAATTCATTTTAATCCATAATAATTCAAATAAAATCAAAAAAATGAATTAAATGGTATCTTTGAGTTTTGAATGGCTTTCATGTGTCATGAACAACCTACCAATTTGGTGCTAGGGCCATTTATGCATAAAATTCGAATTTTGAACCAAGCTTGGAAAGTCTTTAATGGTGGTTATGAAGAAATCCAAAAACATCATTGCAATGGATCATTGGCTCTTTATGTGACCTATTCTCATTCATTACTACATATGCAAATGTGACAAGCCTCAAGCACGACCTAGAGTTCATTGAAACGGCCAAACAAAATTCCAAAAACTTGAAGAAAAGTTGAAAACTGAAATCAATCTTCCAGCACAATTCAAACACTTTTCTTGATTCCAACCCCTTGCTGGACCTTCCAGGAACCTATTGCGATCAAGAACGAGCTCTAACACTCAAGGAATCATTCACTTCAATCACACGGTTTGTCTAACTTTGTCAAATTCGAAACTCATAATTCTTGCACATTTAACATGATATAACTGTTGTTTTGTATTGCTAACGCTCTTCTGAAGCTAATGGTATAAGGCAATTGCATTTTGGAGCCCTGAATCACAAACCACCATGGATGATTTTTAGGTTTTCAAAGCTTTCGAATTGGGGGTTTCTCATATAGGAAAAATTAGGCTTGGAAAGACCCATGGTTGAAATCAGGAGATCAGCACGAACACATCCCAACCCTCGCGCCTTTTTTATATTACGTGTAGAGCTAATCGCTATTTTCTGCAGTTTCATTTTGTGGGGGTTTAAAACCCCCGCTAATTGTTTTCTTTTTACAGGCATTCAGTGAAGAAGATGAGACGTGGAAGAGCATGATTGGCTTGTTCAAAAATGCGCGCTACTTTTTTCTTTTTTCAACATATAACGCGTTTACTCTATATTATATTTGTTTCTTACTTTATTAACAAACGCGCATGAGTGATCTAGTGGAAGAGCAGGTGGTTGTGAATCACTGGGACCTGGGTTCGATTCCCAGGTCCCCCAAAGGCTTATTAATATTTTTTCCAACATGTTCCTATGCAGTCTCCCAAATAACCAACACCATATGCCCTCATGCATCAACGTGCCATGTGTCCAGTCCCACAGATCTGAAGGCCAAGGAATGAAGGAACACCATGCTCATGAGTCAACGCATCTCCAGGCAGTCTCAAAGGTCAAACAAGGCTGGCTTCTTGATGGGCTCAGATTGCCAATACACCCTCAATTCTGGCCCAACACCCCTATGGTTCTATTTTATTTTCTTTTGTTTTTCTTTTCCTTTTTTTATTTTCTTTTAACTAATTTTTAATTATTATCATTATTGTTAATTAACCTAACAAACTAATTTTTTCCATAAAATTCAAAAAAAAAAAAACAAAAAAAAACATTTTATTATTTATTAACTTATTTTGTAAATAAATGTAAATTAAATTAAATTAGTTTATTTAGTTAACTTTAATACCTTTTTACAATAAATAAAATAATTTAGACTTAGCCTTTTCTTTTGACATTTTTAATTCCCTTTTTTATTAAAACATAAAAAAACACAAAAAATATTTTCTTAATTAATTAATTAATTAATTAGTTATTAGTTTCAATTTCATTAATTACAAAAAAGGACAAAAATTCAATTCTTATTCAAAAAGGGTCAAAACCCTTAGGACGTTCCCGATTCGATTCTCTCGCGCTTTAATTTATTTTCATTATATTTATGTAACTGCTTCTGGAAATGTAATAGTTAATTAAGACCTCTTTTACTGCTTTATTTATTTTCTCGCAGTTTATTTTTACAAACGGGTTTTTGTTTTTGGCGATGTATAGACCCGCGCCTTGTAATAGCTAGATTTACATTTCTGCAATTTATTTTCCGCACTCCTAACTGCTAATATGCCTGCAAGAATGTATGTAAATAAAATTAATCCGTAGCTCACAAATAACATGTACAAAGACAATTAACTGAAAAACAACACACATGCACATGCCACCCCTAGGGTACGCCTCACTGGTTGCCTCGAACGTGGTCATCAAGTATAGGGTGTCTTAGAGGTCGCCCTTCTGTCCAAAAGATCCAGTTGCCTCGAAACGTTTGCCTCGGATACAAAGGATCTAGGACATTAGGGTTACTTCTAAGGTGTCCTACCATTGCTTCGGTGACCACACATGTCCGATAATTGAATTGACCCGAACAACTCCAATGATGGTGCTACCTACCTCTCAATGGTGGGATAGCACTATCTAAAGGACTCTTACACAGCTTAATTCCTTAGAGTAGGTAGATTCTCATGGGTACTTGCTCTTTTCAAACAAACAAAACAACTTTTCACACCTCACACTTTCAAAAGTTTTCAAACAAATTTTTCATACACTCTTGAGGACAAATACAAGAGTTACTTAGAAATCTTTCAAAAGAACTTTTTTCAAAACCCGCTCACACTTGAAAAGCAAACAAATTTTGAAAACATAAGAGTAAGTACCTAAGAGCCCGTGGATAACCACTGATAGAAAGGGTGCTAACACCTTCCCTTTCTATAAATCTACCTCCCGAACCGAGAAACATTCTCAAAGAAGGAATTTTGCTGTGCTTTTGTCCTTTCCATGTTGGAGAACATAAAAGACGGTGGCGACTCTTGCTTACCGCGACATTTCGCGAAACCAGCTTAAAAACAGTCAGTTCTATTTCCACCGATCACACTTATACTATGTCTCTATGTAGATGATTTGTTGATAACAAGTAGCTGTAAAAGTGAGATCAAAGACTTCAAAGTTGATCTCAGCAAGGAATTCGAAATGTTTTATTTGGGTGAGATTTCATATTTCCTTGGAATCGAATTCTACAAGAGCAGTAGAGGTTTGATGATGCATCAAAGAAGATATGCAGGAGAAATTCTCAAGAGGTTTGAGATGGAAGAATGTAACTCAACTTCGACACCTACAGAACCAAGACTGCAACTGTCGAAAGATGCAGATGAAGATGATGTTCATCCAACCCAATACATAAGACTTATCGGATCATTGAGATACCTTTGTCATATAAGGCCTGACTTAGCATACAAGGTAGGTATGGTAAGCAGATTCATGCAAAAGCCAAAGGTATCACATCTAGCAGCCGTGAAGAGGATACTAAGGTATCTCAAAGGAACTTTCGATTATGGAATTTTGTTTCCTGCCGCTGATAAAGAAAAAGAATGCAAGTTAGTGGGATACACCGATTCGAGTTGGTGTAGTGATGCTGAAGATCGAAATTTAATAGCAGGATATGTGTTTATGCTAGGTGGTGCACCAGTTGCTTGGAATTCAAGAAAGGAACCAGTAGTGGAATTATCATCATGCGAAGCAGAATACATATCTGCTTCTCTTTGTGCATGTCAAGCAACTTGGATGGTGAACTTGATCAAAGAGATAACAAGGAAAGATCATGGAGCAATTACCATGAAGATCGACAACATGTCAGCTATCAATCTGGTGAAGAACCCAATAGCACATGGTCGAAGTAAGCACATCAAAATGAGGTTTCATTATCTTCGAGAGCAGGTAGTAGATGGGAAGATGAATTTGGAACACTGCAGAACTGAGAACAAGATTGCAGACATCATGACGAAGGGAGTGTAAGTCGAAGTATTCAGAAGACTAAGAGCCATGATGAACATAGATAGTTTATACACAATGAATTAGGTGGTGTGTTAAATTGTAATTCATAGTGTCAAAAAGATTTGATTTGTTTTAGATAGATTTGATTTAAGTCTAGAATATATTAGATTTGATTTAGTAACAAAATAGATATTTTGGGCTTTGGGCTTAGGGTGTAAGCTCATTTATAAATAGAGGGAGTAACCCCTATTTTTTGTAAGTAAGTCAAGTAAGTTGTATTCACAGAATTTTCAGTTGCAAGTGAATAACAAAGTTTTCACAGTTTGTGAGCAGAGAGAAACTCTGCAGAAATTATTTGTCTTGTCTTCTTTTCTTTGTTTTTCTCATAACTAATTGTCATTGTGGTAGAAATTCATCATAGTCTTTTGGTGGATTTCCAACAAAACTCAGTTCAAAGTCACCATCAAATCTGTTTAGTCAGGTTTTGGAGGTGAGTTCAGACCCTTTACCAATTTTCTAATTGAATTAGGCATTACTCATAGACTCACATGTCCGCACACATACCATCAAATGGTTCTGTGGAAAGAAAGCACATACATATAGTTAAAATGGGTCTCACCCTGTTAGCTCATTCAGCCATACCCTTAACATATCGGGATCATATTTTTTCTACTTCTGTCTACTTGATAAATAGGTTACCTACTACAAATTTGTCTAAACATACATCTCCCTTTCATGCTCTCTATGGGAGACAACCTGACTATAATTCTCTAAGAGTGTTTGGTTGTTCCTGCTTTCCCCTTCTTAGACCTTATAACCAACATAAATTGCAGTTCAGGAGTCAAGAGTTTGTCTACCTAGGAGTCTCTACACAACACAAAGGTTTCAAGTGTTTAAGTCAGGATGGGAGAATTTACATCTCCAAGGATGTAACTTTTCATGAGCAAAAGTTTCCTTTCTCAAAGTTATCTCTTATCAACCCTGCTCCTAAGAATTCAATTGAGAAGTCTAATGCCTTATCATTTCCCAATTCTCAACCTATTCATATTGGGTCTCATGTTGTCCCCTTAACACCTCACAAGTCTAGCCCAAGGTCATTGACCCTTGGTCCCTCTAATTCTCCTGCTAGTATGTCTAATCAGGATAATGTCTCTCATCTTGGTCTAGACTTTCCTCATACCCAAGGGACCATAGTAGCTGCTACCATATCTGATTTTAGCCTTATTATCTTGACTGATAAGACATTATAGGGTCAGATTCTTAAAAGTTCTGTATCTAAAAGTTCAGTGGGGCCTATTCGTGCCAGTCATAGCATCTCTAGGTAGAATGAGTGTAAAGGAGTGTTGAGTCCTATAGATAACTGTAACACTAGTCATGATAAGCTGAAAGTGACAGTCTTTACTCTGCGAGTAATCTCCCTTCTTCCTTCCTCAATGGTCTAAGTTCTGAGGGCACTATCAGCATATCCAAATCTATAGTAAATGACAGCCCCACAAATAACTCTAGTAACAACAATTTTGATAGCTTCGTCCAATTTCCTTTAACTTCTTCCTCACCCTCTATCCATTCCGCTGAACCATTTGTGCCTCTTCTCTAACCATTCCATGCTCACTCGAGCCAAAACTGGAAAATCTAAACCTAAAGCCTTCATGGCACTAACTGAGTCAGAACTATCAAGTGTGACACAAGCTCTCACTAAACTTGAGTGGGTTCAAGTTATGAAAATCGAGTATGATGCGCTCATAGACAACAACACGTGGACTCTAACTGAGCTAACTTCCTATAGAACTGCAGTAGGCTGTAGATGGGTGTTCAAAATCAAACAAAATGCAAATGGAAGCATTCAAAAGTATAAAGCTCATTTGGTGGCAAAAGGGTATCATCAACAACAAGGGTTTGACTTCACATATACCTTCTCCCCTATTGTAAAACCTACAACTATTAGGCTTATCTTGACCATGGAATTAACATACAAATGGGACATTTAACAGGTTGATATCAATAATGCATTTTTAAGTGGTCAACTTTAAGAGGAAGTGTATATGTCTCAGCCTCCTGGCTTGATTAATAGTGACAAGAAGCTGGTTTGTAAACTTCACAAAATCATTTATGGCCTAAAATAAGCCCCAAGGGCATGGTATGAAAAACTTACACAGACCCTCCATCACTTTGGCTTTACTCATTCTAAATGTGACCATTCTCTATTTATCTACAAACACCAAGGCATTTCTCTTTATATTTTAGTGTATGTGAATGACATTCTAATCACTGGCTCCAACACCACTCTTATTCATGATCTGATCAATAAGTTACATTCATAATTTACTTTAAAGAAATTAGGCAGACCTGCATATTTTCTTGGAATTGAGGTTAAGTTTCAGGAAAATGGTTCTCCCATGCTTCTTCAGTCCAAATATATAAGAGATCTCCTTACAAGGGCCAACATGGACAATGTTGATGGAGTCCCTACACCCATGTTAAGTACCTACAAGCTGAGTAAACACGGTGACTATCTATTTTCTAATCCTTCTCTTTACATGTCAGTGGTAGGAGCACTCAAATATGTTACTTTAACAAGACCTGATATAGCTTATAGTGTCAACAAAGCTTGTCAATTCATGGTAACTCCTCTTGACACACATTGATGTGCAGTAAGAAGAATTCTCAAATATCTAAGTGGCACGATGCATTATGGTATGGTTCTATCTTCTTCACCCTCCACTTCTCACTTCTCCTTAAGAGCATATAATGATTCTGATTGGGCCAGTGACCCAGATGATAGAAGATCAACTTTTGATTCTTGTATTTCCTTTGGTTCTAATTTGGTCTCATGGAGCTCCAAAAAATAGTCCTTAGTTGCTAGGTCCAACACAGAAGCCGAGTACCGTGTCCTGACTCATTCTACCTCAGAGCTCCTATGGTTGGAAAGCATTCTTGCTAAGTTGCGGATTCCTGTTCACACCCCTACTCTGCTATGTGATAATCTCAATGATGTGCTTTTATCTCATAATCCTGTTCTGCACGCACGAACGAAGCACATTGAGCTGGACATCCACTTTGTTAAAGAAAGATTGGTGTCGAAAAAGCTTCTTCTGCAACATGTTTCTGCAGCGGCTCAATTAACCGACACTTTAACAAAACCTCTTGACACAAAATCCTTTTAGTCCATTCGAGACAAACTCAAGGTAGTTAAACTGATTCACTCCTTCAGTTTGAGGGGAGATGTTGGATATATAAAACTAGCTTAATTTAATTTACTTTAACATTAATTTTGTTACAGGTGTAATTTTGTTACAGTTAGTTTTAATTGTATTGTGTTGATCTAGATTCCAATCCTTATATATATTGTATACAAGAGCAGATTGTGCACCAATCAATAATATAATTCTTTATTCAATCTTATCTCTTTCTATCGTTCTAAGCTAAGAGAAGATCAATCACAACTTTCATTTTCAACACAATTACATCTTATTAATTGAAATAATATCATTTCTCTAAACAAGCAACATGATTTTGTGGCAAAACAATTGCAGGTTTACCGTTTGTTGATCATTTGCTAATAAAATCTTAACTTGTCGACGTACTAATATTTGTGTGTGGAAGGCTAAAATTAAACTCAATTTTGAATTGTCTGTTCCACCTTAAGGAGCCTCCTACTTGTCTTTAAAATTTGGGTCAAGATTTGGTGTTAGATTGATTTTGAAATTAAAATTGAACCCACCAACGGATAATATTTGGTAATGGGGTCCTTGAGCTTAGACACGTGGCGAGTACTTGTGCATGGTTTGGGATTTCATGGATGACAAGACCATGTGCATAAGTGCCAAGATCCCATGTTTTCGTTTGGTTTACTTCTTGTTTGAATATGAAAACGGTGCTTTGTGTCGTCTTAGAATAAGATGCATGGACGAAAATATAGGAGCATCCTTTTGTCAGTTTGTGGAGTAACATGTGTAGGAGTCCATGATTTTGATTTTTAGGTTTTATTAGATGCATCTACATAACATGTACTAGTAATTCCTACCTAAGAATCATATTCGTTTGGTAAATAATTTATCTACTTTTTCAGGGTGCATGTTCAATTTCTGAATTTTCTTGGAAATTTGACCACTTTAAATTAAAAATGTGACAAAAATGACAATCAAGCTTGTGGGTAAAAATATGAAATTGGATCCCGTGTTCTGCAAAAATGTCGCATTAGTTGGAATGTTTTCAATTGTTGAATTTTAATTACACGGTTTAAAAATTAGATTTATTTTTATATTATATTTTTTAAACGATTTCTTTTAAATTAGAACCATTCGATTTTAAGAAGACGACTACCAACACTTGAATTTGTGAATACAGGGGCTCTAACGGCAAGGAATCTCAATCCGTAAAAATATAGCTTTATAATGGTTATAGTTCAAACTTTTTACCACAAGAAATTTGTATGGCTTATTATTTTCACTATTATCTCTAAATATAGTCTATATCTGAGTTCTTTTATTAACTCTTCTTAAATGTCTCAATCCAATAATATAGAATATGCATCTCAAAATGTTTAGGCCAATCTCTATAATTCTTTTACCGTTAGATCTAGGTCACATGCTTCCCTTAATATCACCTGCTCGGGGTCCAAACTCCCTCCTATTCTTCATTTCAATGATTATCCTAGGCTAACAAGAGTCAAAACATGTCATTATAGGCCTAAGAATCTCCTTATACACGTGGAACTTACATCTTTTAAGCAAATCATCTCGCAATCATCTTGGGATCAATGCTATGTAACTTAAATATGACTCTCTTGTCCAATTTTACTTGGACCATGATTGTTAAATTGTAATTCATAGTGTCAAAGAAGATTTGATTTATTTTAGATTTAAATAGATTTGATTTAAGTCCAGAATAGATTTGATTTGATTTGATTTAGTAACAAAAAGATATTTTGGGCTTTGGGCTTAGGGTGTAAGCTCAGTTATAAATAGAGGGAGTAACCCCTATTTTTAAAAGCAAGTCAAGCAAGTTGTATTCACAGAATTTGCAGTTGCAAGTGAATAACAAAGTTTTCACAGTTTGTGAGCAGAGAGAAACTCTGCAGAAATTATTTGTCTTGTCTTCTTTTCTTTGTTTGTCTCATAATTAAATTGTCATTGTGATAGAAATTCATCATAGACTTTGGTGGATTTCCAACATCTGGTATCAAGAGTTTTTGTTTCGATTCAAGGGAAGTGTCAATCAAGAACGATTGAAGAATTCACGATGACAAGTTATGGGAATGCAAACTATCCAGCAACGCTACCAATTCTGAAAGTTGACAACTATGAGAATTAGTGCAAACAGATGAAAGTCTTATTCAGGTGTCAAGGTCTTTGGGACCTTGTAAAAGATGGAGTCGAAGCGCTTGACGAAAATGTTTCAGAAGAAGAAAAGAAGAAATACACAGAATCTGAGAAGCTGAGTTATAAAGCATTATTTATAATTCATCAATGTGTCAGCCCATACAATTTCGAAAAGGTTAGTGATTCAGAATCTGCAAAAGAAGCTTGGGAGATCCTTGAGAAGTCTTTTGGAGGCACTGAGAAGGTGAAAGAAGTGAGGTTACAAACTCACAAAAGGACCTATGAACTGCTTCAGATGGAAGACAGTGAAAACATATCTGATTTCTTCACTAGAGTTACAAAACTAGTAAATCAAATCAAGATATGTGGAGAAGCGTTAACAACAAGAGCTGTTGTGTCGAAGATCTTGAGATCTTTAGCTCCTAAGTTCGACCACATAGTGGTGGCGATAGAAGAGGGGAAAGACTTGTCGAAATTGACAAAGGAAGAGCTTCAAGGGACGCTTGAATCTCATGAACAAAGAATGAACGAAAGAGCTGCAGGAAAATCAAAGAGTGATATGGCCTTGCAGGCACATTCAGCAAAAGAGACCAAAGGCAAAGGAAAGTGTTTCGACAGAGTTAGAGGTGGTTACAACAAATCGAATGGTAGAGGAAACCAAATCGAAGGAGACGTGTCGAATCAAAGAAGACCATACCAAGGCAACCAAAGAGGTGGTGTTGCAAATAGAGGAAGAGGTGGTGGTCGAAAACCTGATAAGAGTCACATTCAATGTTACAATTGTCAGAAATATGGGCACTATTCGAGTGATTATCCAGAAAAACGAAAGAATCAAGAAAGTGATGCAAAGCTTGCAAAACATGAAGAAGAAGAGATGATGTTGATGGTCACAACAAGAGATGAAGATAGATTCAAGGACCAATGGTACTTGGATTCAGGATGTTCATCACATATGTCTGGAAGGAAAGACTGGTTCGTCAATATAAAGCCCTCAAAGAAAAATATGGTAAAATTTGCAAATAACAATACCCTGGCAGCTGAAGGTATTGGTGATGTTATGATTATGAGGAAAGATGGCAAAAGGTCAGTAATCTCCAATGTGTTGTACATACAAGGCATGAAGAGCAATTTGCTCAGTATAGGGCAGTTGATCGAAAAGAATTATAAAGTGTCAATCGAAGATAAGTTGATGAGAGTCATTGATGCAAATGGGAGAGTAATCTTGAAGGCTCCTATGTCTCAGAATCGAACCTTCAAGATTGAACTAAATGTGATGGAGCACAAGTGCCTTTCGACTGCAGCTAGCAGAGATGAATGGATATGGCATTATAGACTAGGTCATCTCAACTTCAGAGACATCAGAGATTTGAAGAAAAGAAATATGGTTTCAGGATTTCCAGAAATTGACATTCCAAATGAGGTATGTGAGGAATGTGTGCAGGCGAAGAAACACAAGAATAACTTCAGCAAGGATGCAGGAAGCATATCGAAGGCTAGTCTTGAAGTCATATACTCTGATGTATGTGGACCAATCCAGGTGGATTCGATGGGAGGTAATAAATACTTTGTTACATTCATAGATGATTTTAGTCGAAAGCTATGGACTTACCTGATCAAGAAGAAAAGTGAAGTGATCAAAGTATTTACCAGGTTTAAGTCTATGGTCGAAAGACAAAGTGGTCGAAAGCTCAAAGTTTTGAGAACTGATGGTGGTGGAGAATATGTGTCGAAAGACTTCGACAGATTATGTGAAAAGGAAGGGATTATGCATGAGGTGGTGCCACCCTATACTCCACAACAAAATGGAATTGCAGAAAGGAAAAATCGAACCATCATGAATATGGTGAAAAGTATGTTGAAAGGCAAGAGTTAACCTAAAGAGTTTTAGGGTGAAGCTGTTTCGACTGCAACATACATTTTGAACAGATGTCCTACAAAGAAGCTAGAAGGAATTACTCCAAATGAATGTTGGTCTGGTGTGAAGCCTAGCTTGATTCATCTGAAGGTATTTGGATCTATTGCACATAGACATGTGCCAGATCAGTTGAGAAGAAAACTTGATGACAAGTCAAGTCAAATGATCCTAGTTGGATATCATTCGACAGGAGGCTACAAGTTGTTCGATCCAGAGAACAAGAAGATTGTGATCAGCAGGGACGTGATCATAGATGAGTTTAAAGAATTGGATTGGACTGCAAATGTCAAGAAAGATTCAGTGGGAATCCTATTCGAAGAGCCAGAAACTCAAGTCGAAAGAGAAGTTCGACAAGAGGAACCATCAGATATACCAAGTACAAGCAGACCTCAAAGAACAAGACGCATGCCTGCAAGATTGCAAGATTGTGTGATTATATCAGATGATGTAATAGATAATGAAGGTGAGCTGGTACATTATGCTTTCTATGCAGATGTCGAACCTGTTAATGCAGCTGAAGCATTAAAAGATTCAAAGTGGGTGAAAGCAATGAACGAAGAAGTAAAGTCTATCGAAGACAACAACACTTGGTCACTTGTCGAATTGCCTCAAGGCAAAAAGGCAATTGATGTCAAGTGGGTATACAAAGTGAAAACGAATTCGAAAGGTGAAGTAACTCGACACAAAGCAAGACTTGTGGTGAAAGGATTTCTACAGAAAAAAGGAATAGACTTCGACGAAGTTTTTGCACCTGTTGCTAGGATCGAAACAATCAGGTTGGTTGTTGGTCTAGCAGAAATAAACAGTTGGCACATATGTCAGATGGACGTGAAGTATGCATTCCTAAATGGACCCTTAGATGAAGAAGTCTATGTTAAACAACCAGTTGGGTTTGTGAAACATGACGAAGAAAGAAAGGTGTACAGGCTACATAAAGCCCTGTATGGATTGAAACAAGCTCCAAGGGCTTGGAATAAGAAAATTGATAGTTTTCTAAGGGAGAAGGAATTTGTGAAGTGCACAACTGAACATGGAGTATATGTAAGAAGAAGCAAGAGTAAATTGCTTATACTATGTCTCTATGTAGATGATTTGTAGATAACAAGTAGCTGTAAAAGTGAGATCGAAGACTTCAAAGGTGATCTCAGCAAGGAATTCGAAATGTTTGATTTGGGTGAGATTTCATATTTCCTTGGTATTGAATTCTACAAGAGCAGTAGAGGTTTGATGATACATCAAAGAAGATATGCAGGAGAAATTCTCAAGAGGTTTGAGATGGAAGAATGCAACTCAACTTCGACACCTGCAGAACCAAGACTGCAACTGTTGAAAGATGCAAATGAAGATGATGTTGATCCAACCCAATACAGAAGACTTATTGGATTATTAAGATATCTTTGTCATACAAGGCCTGACTTAGCATACAGTGTAGGTATGGTAAGTAGATTTATGCAGAAGCCAAAGGTATCACATCTAGCAGCAGTGAAGAGGATACTAAGGTATCTCAAAGGAACTTTCGATTATGGCATTTTGTTTCCTGCGGTTAATAAAGGAAAAGAATGCAAGTTAGTGGGATATACTGATTCGAGTTGGTGTAGTGATGCTGAAGATCGAAAGTTAACAGCAGGATATGTGTTTATGCTAGGTGGTGCACCAATTGCTTGGAATTCAAGAAAGGAACCAGTAGTGGCATTATCATCATGCGAAGCAGAATACATAGCTGTTTCTCTTTGTGCATGTCAAGAAACTTGGATGGTGAACTTGGTCGAAGAGATAACAGGGAAAAATCATGGAGCAATTACCATGAAGATAGACAACATGTCAGCTATTAATCTGGCAAAGAACCCAATAGCACATGGTCGAAGTAAGCACATCGAAATGAGATTCCATTATCTTCGAGAGCAGGTAGCAGATGGGAAGATGAATTTGGAACACTGCAGAACTGAGAATCAGATTGCAGACATCATGACGAAGGGAGTGCAAGTCTAAGTATTCAGAAAGCTAAGAGCCATGATGAACATAGACAGTTTAGACACAATGAATTAGGTGGTGTGTTAAATTGTAATTCATAGTGTCAAAGAAGATTTGATTTATTTTAGATTTAAATAGATTTGATTTAAGTCCATAATAGATTTGATTTGATTTGATTTAGTAACAAAAAGATATTTTGGGCTTTGGGCTTAGGGTGTAAGCTCAGTTATAAATAAAGGGAGTAACCCCTATTTTTAAAAGCAAGTCAAGCAAGTTGTATTCACAGAATTTGCAGTTGCAAGTGAATAACAAAGTTTTCACAGTTTGTGAGCAGAGAGAAACTCTGCAGAAATTATTTGTCTTGTCTTCTTTTCTTTGTTTGTCTCATAATTAAATTGTCATTGTGATAGAAATTCATCATAGACTTTGGTGGATTTCCAACAATGACAACTCTTCCACCTCATAGAAATCTTGTGAGATGCAAATGGGTCTTCAAAGGTTACTGTTAAAAATTTAACTTTGATATTAATGAGACTTTTTTCCAGTTGAGAAGCTTACCACCATTCAAGTGATTATTACTCTGGCTTTAACCACAAGTGGGAACTACAACAAGTTGGTATTCACAATGTATTTTTTAATAGATTTCTTCAAGAAGAAGTAGATATGTCTCAACCACCTGAATTTAAGAAGAAAGACTCTACACTAGTTTCTAAGTTGAATAAAACTCTATATGGACTTAAGCAAGTCCCAAAGTCCTGATATAAAAAGTTAACTCAAGCACTAGTTCACTTTGGTTTCATTCATAGTAGAAGTGATTACTCACTTTTCATATCATCAAGGTATTATGTTATATATAGATGATATCCTCATAAAAGATATGATGCTCATTTTCATGGTATATCTATCAAATTCTTACTGGTCAACTATCAAAAGGATTTTGAAATATCTTAGTGGTACCATTGATCATGGTTTCTTACTTTCTTCAGCTTCATTGTTTCTTTAATATCCCACATTTGTCTAAGCATGTTTATATATTTTAGAAGTTGCTAAGAAGAATTAGTGGACTTGGTTGGAATCAAAGGGGATTGGTTAGAAGCTAACCAAATGACAAACCGGTAAATATTGTTTTGTTAGAGGGCAAAATGGACTTTTGCATGCAACATTTACTTTAGTGGAATTTCTCTACTTCTCATTTATTGTTTCAAGATCAGAATTGAAAGTATAGAGAGAGAGGAGGAAGAGCTTAGGAACAAGAGAGAGAAGAAGAACTCATGTTTATCACCTCCACACTTCCATTTTCACAATCATGGTGCAGTCTCCACTAATCAGATGATGATTTTTTACTCGTAACTCTGATTTAAGTGATTATTTAATTTCCGGAATCTACACAAAATTCCTTTCATTTTTGGTATATAATTTCGTGCCAGGGAGGTCTATATTAAAGGAGATAAACATATTTGAAGTTGAGCAATTCTCGCTGGAAATGGGTAAGTTGGGACTATGGATTTGATGGTGTTGGAGGTGAAGTTTTGACCAAGATGGGAGTCCAATTGAAACTTAGCTATCATTATAATCTCCATTGATGCAAGGTGAGTTCCATTAGATAGAAATTTGGGGTAGGAATTGGGAATGATGCATGTTAAGGGTTAGAGTGTGATCAATGCCATGCATATCAATTTAATTGATGGAATTATGTTCTATAATGATCTTGTATGTATTCTGGTATTTTGTGTTATGATAATGAGAATACATGATTTGAGATGTTAATTGAATTTTTGGAATGTTTAGGTTAGGAAAAAGGATGGAATTTGGTAGCTTAAAATGCAGAAAATTGGTTTTTTCACAGAGTGTACCAGGGTCTCTATATGAGGGTAACCTGTTCCAACATAACACAGAGGTGTGTGGAGTCTGTCTGTAAGGGGTGTACCCAGGTCCTTGTATGAGGGTACCCTGTTCCCACTGAGTCAGACTAGAAATTTCCAAACTTCAAAAATTCGTAACTTTCGCCTCGGGTGTTAGAACAACGTGTGGTTCGTATCGTTAGAAAGATAGTTAAACTTAATTTCTAATAAAATTAATTACAAAACCAGGATATTTGATCTAAGAGTGTTGGAACCCCTCTTAGTGAATTTTTACGAGTAAAATTGCATGTTTAAATCTCCTGGAGTGCAGTTTCGTTCTGTTTAGGGAACCAGACACCTCCATAGTCTATTATGACTTATGAGATGGGACGAGAAATGTATAATGCCATGTTATGAACATTATATAGTGTTTGTATGAATGTTTATGATCACTTATGCTATTTGTGTAAATATGCATGCTTAATACATATGTGTAAGTTGAAAACATATCATGTGATGACTTGGTACAATATGATAAATCGTTACCTTCCATTTGTTCCGATTGAGCATTCGGGATTGTTTGCATGTGTGGCTTGATGTGTGCCTGTGTGATTTGATGTGTACCTGTGTGGCTTGATATCTATTGTGTAACACTTCATAAATCCACGTGCAGTAATATGGCATAATCAGAGTAAATTAGCATGCACATCAAAAGAGAGTGTCACATGTACTTCACAACCACAACACAAATACACCGATCATGCTCATAAAACGCATTTAAAATCATGTTTCATACACATATGGATCTCGCAGCAAAATAATTATCTTTTCAAAATAATATCAATAATTGAATCTCATAATAGAATTCATGCAATAAAACATTAGGCACTAAAGGCCAACAATGACATAATCTCAATACATCATAAATAAAAGAGAGTATCACAAACATCTCTTAAAAACAATATAAGTTCAAACGTTTTATGTATTACATGATCAGAACATGACTCACTACCTAAATACGGATAACAAAGAACTAGCTCCTCCGGCTAATCCTTGCAAAAAGCACCACTACCTTCGATACATGAGCGATGTCATATAAAATATCATTCCAACAGAAGGGTGAGAATTCACATCATTATAGAAATATATAATAATAAGTAATGCATAACAAACATACATCAATTGAATTCATCATACTTCACATATTCATGTATTCAATATTATCCAATCCAATTCACATGTTTACATATACAACATTGCTCAACAATCCATAATTCAAAAATAATCAATCACAAATACCACAAATGTAACATTCACATAAATATCACATATTTCACACCATTCAATATTTCACATCGACATATGTGACTCAAATGCGACTCAATGCAATATGCATGTGATACCAATTGTTATCCTTAACGGTTTTTAAGTTTAAACTATGTCCATCCCTCATACATATAACCACCAAAAAGTACATCCCTCAAGCTTTCAAACCAATCACCTAGGTTTGGGACAAGTCACTAGTCTCCACGAAACTAGCAAACATTGTCTCTTGACAACAAAGGGTGCATGTGCAATCTCAACAATCATATGCAATTAAGACTATCCCTCAATCTTAATTATACAAACATATATCTCATAATTCATCTCATTTTGAATTATCGCATAATTGCACATACAAACATATCTCACAAATCAACCAAATATAACTCACTTTCATAGTAATCACAAATTCAATACCTCCAAAATAACACATAGCGAGTAATACCACTATTGTAACATAACCCAACACCGATTCACAACAATCACATAACACATATACATGTCATTTTACACAACCACACAATAATTAAATGACATACTGCCAAATTTTTTTATTAAAGAGGTTGTCGCGCTAGCTTTCTGACGCTTCGAACAACACTCAAAATGGATTCACGGTTTGAAAGTTATGAATTTGTAAAGTTTTAACGAAAATACAAACACCGACATCATACACTGACAACTCTAAACTTGTCAGAATTACGTAAAATAATTAAAATATAACTCTTAATAACTCAGAACAGCTCTGACAACTTATCAGAAACTCAAACAACTATATTGACAACTCTAACAACTCTATTGACAACTCTAACGAAATTGAAAATAATTTAAATTAGTCAATTAAGTCAAATATTTATCTCTTACTCAAAACTCCTAAAATATTATATAAATAATACTAAATTATTATTATTAACAATATTAAATCATAATAATAATAATAATAATAATAATAATAATAATAATAATAATAATTATTATTATAATAATAATAATAATAATAATAATAATAATAATAATAATAATAATAATAAATATTATTATTATCGTATCATTATTAGTAGTAGTAAACTTAATGATATATTATATCTTATATACTTGAAACATAAGTGCCGATATCACACTGCTACCAAATTGATTTTTAACATGATACAATATAGTTGGAATATTGGATTTTTCATATGATGCTATCAAATGGTAAATTTGAAATACAATATAGATATTTGGATTTAATACATAAAATATTATATTTGGTGAATTAAAACATGCTTCTCATTCTTCTTATAAAGACTATTACAGTGCACATTTCAAATTGTTATATCTATCAATTTTTACACCCTTAAATCACACAACGGTGCAAGTAAAATTGAAGTAGTATGACATGTTTCTACCTATTATATACATCACATACTCATATAATCAAGTAAAAAATTCACCCTTACCTTAGATGTAGATTCTCTAGGATTCTTCCCTCTTCTCTTCTCTGTTCTCCCTTTTCTCTTCTTTTCCTCTTCTCTTGTTTTTCTTCACTTCCTCTTTCTAACTTCTATTCTCTTTGTCTTACTAACTCTACTAACTATTATTTTTCTCAAATGAGCTTATTTCACCCATTCACACTAATGTGACATATACGACTCAATCAATTAATAATTCTATTCTCATACCTACTAACCCAATTACTTATATAACACATATTCTCAATTAATAGAATAAATCATATATCACACATCACCAATTAATTCAAATAACTCACATTTCTACAAAATCACACTATTTATTTATTTACTATATTATATAATAATTAATAATATAAATAACTAATAAAATAACTAGTAATAAAATTGAGGTGTTACACATTGTAACTCTAATACATGCTTGAATCGAAGTAGACCTAGACTACTAGGTGGTGAATTGCTTATGACAGTTATCACTGTTGCGAAGGATGAGGGCGTCTGAAAAAGGGTGTTTCCTCCAGTGGATAAACATCGGTATTCTCGATAAGTCATACACACCTGAGCTACCATTGTGATGTGCGAGCGAGTTTGAAAAGGCGTTTCCGCATCGGATAAACACCAATGTGCTTGGTATGGAGAGGGTGTGATGCCATGTAGGCTACATCACATCGGAATACTCCCCTCTAGTGATGCCACGTAGGCAAGGTCACTAGGCTTTCACCCGGTAGGCTTGTGTAGTCATTACAGTGTATTTGCACTAGCAGTTCACACATCTGTGTATGGATGATTGATGGGGTTGTGACGCCACTTAGGAAAGGTCGCAATAGAAAAACTCATCATGGATATAATTCTATGTAGGAATAATCTGATTCATCTAGCGATGTATATGCTCAAGTCTTTTGACGCGTAGGCTCAAGGGATAACTCATCGTGTAGCCTAAGTAGAAAGGTAAAACTTACTTCTAGATTCCCCGTACACGGGTACATGTCTTCATGTTTGTTTATGAATGATAGTGTGCCTGATGTTATCCCATTGGTTAGTCAAGATACTTCCAATGATGGTATTACATATTGTTGTGTATTTGCATCTGGCTGTGAGGAAACCCCGGATCCACAGCGGATCCGTTTTTATTACATGCACCTTGTAGAACCGAGTGAACTCATAAGATAAGAGAGACTCACAGATATTTAGTAATCTCATCCATTCCAATTTTTTTTAGGAACATGTTATAGGTAGAAGAATTACTAGATGATCAGTATGGAAGAATGCAGACAAGCAGTTGGTAGAAAGATCTCTTCAGATCTTATTTTCCACTATGTATTGTTGTAGACAAGTTAATTGTATACATTCTGATATTGGAGTTGTGTTGTATATGATTTTAATTTCTTGTCTTTTCCAGCTTTTGTATGTTTCTTAGTATGATTTTTAGCATCACTACATATTATTATAGACATATATGTATGGGGTGTTAAAGTTGGTATCATAGTAGATTGATTCTTGTCCCTACCATGAAACATCACTAGTAATTATCTCCTCCCTCACATGTGTGTGTTGCTAGCTTGATTTCTACTATCATAGTATTTAGTCGTTGAGCTTGATCATCTCACTAAATGCATATGCGATGGATCAGATCTTGGTGGAGCGTTTGACATAGAATAGTTGACAGCCCAACTTTCGTGGTGAGATTTAAGACAACTAGAATTTCCATTGTTTTGACTGGATGACGTGAAACTTTCTCTAAGTCCCTGTAGCAGTGGAAGAATTTCCAAAAACACCTAAGAAGGAATGTAGTAAGGGAATTTTGTGATGGAGCTGGACTTAAAGTCAGTAGAATCCACTACTCGCTCATGGTGCCAGTGGCAGATATGACTAGAGAACCATTTAGATGAAAGACTTTTAGGAATTTGGACAAAGATACTGGACCTTTCTAGTTACTCTGGTCTGGGCAGTACTTGGATGGACAAGGTGTTACCCTCTGACTCGTTCCCGTAATACCATGAGGTGTGCATAGGGTTGATAGAACAAGTAGATGTGGTGATCTCCGATTGGGAAAGTCTGGGATATCTTGCAAGTGTTTAGTTATTGGCATGTATTTTTGGTAAAACCAGGTGTGTGAATGTCATGACTGATGTCATAACATTCTAGGTTTTTAGGTACTTTATGCAGAAAAAGAATGGCATACAGTAGCTGTTATTTATGAGTGTGTATCTGAGCATTTTGCAATGATCACATTTATTACCTTCTACCAAAATCAGTAAACAGGATTTCTGTTGTCATAACAAATGTTAAGACATCCTGTACTGATCTAACAGTTATGCAGTTTGGTTAATTCTGAGATTTTTCAGGAATTTGGTTCATACTTTCCAGAACAGAATCTCACGTGGACTTTAGGTTAACCTAGCTCAACCCTAATCTGGTTGATAAAGTCTTGTGACCAAGTCTTAAGGTTAAACCTAATTAACCCTAGCTTTTCGTGGAAGCCCTAACTGAAGAAACAGCTGCATATATATTCAACAGGAAAGCTGTTGGAAAATTAACTCTTCGACAGAAGATCAACTAGGGGCTGTATAGTTTTAACTACTGTAATCCAAGAAAGTATCATTGTGATAAGTGACTTGGAGTAGGTTTTGATTGTAAGGGTTGTGTATCACTCGAAGCTTTGAAGCAAGAGTGTTTGTGTTACTTGATTAAAGCTTTGAAGCAAGGTCAAGTTAGGATTATGTATCACTCAAAGCTTTGAAGCACGAGTGTTTGTGTTACTTGATTAAAAGCTGTGAAGCATAATCAAGTGTATGTTCTGAAGAGTGTCTTCATTATTTCATTAGTCAATTGTTTAGTATCACTGCTGTGATTGAGGGGGAGTGAGTAGGAAGTCAGGTTTAAGTTAAATTGAAGTTGCACTGGGTAGGTCTTAAGTGAAGGAGATAAACTGGTTGGTTTATTCCTGAATTAATATCTCTTATAGTGAATTTCCTCCCTGGCTTGGTAGCCCCCAGAGTAGGTGTTGTTTTACACTGAACTGGGTAAACAATTGACTGTGTTCTTTACTGCTTTTTGATTTACTATCTTATAGAAAGTCAGATACGGTGTCATAACATTCACTGTGACATTGAGTATCTGCTTCCATAATTTCAATTGGCATCAGAGCAGGCACCCTGCCTGTCCTACTGGGTGAGATCTAGGGATATCACTTTCTGGCGCTATGGACAAAGAAGGAGTGTTTGGAAACAGACCACCCATTCTGGATGGATCAAATTATGACTACTGGAAACCTCGTATGATTGCCTTCTTAAAATCACTGGACAAAAAGGCTTGGAGAGCTGCTGACAAAGGATGGAACCATCCCACCATAACTGAGAAAGATGGGACAATCAGTCTGAAGCCTGAGGAAGAATGGAGCAAAGAAGAAGACGAGTTAGCCCTGGGTAATTCCAAAGCATTAAATGCCTTGTTCAATGGAATTTATAGAAACATATTCAGACTAGTACATCAATGTGAACTGGCCAAGAAAGTTTGGGACACTCTCAAAACTACACATGAGGGCACATCCAAAGTAAAAATGTCAAGGCTTCAAATGCTGACTACCAAATTTGAAAACTTAAGGATGATGGAAGATGAAACCATTCATGAGTTTCACATGAACATCTTGGAAATTGCCAACACCTCAGGAGCATTGGGAGAGAAGATGTCAGAAGAAAAACTGGTGAGAAAGATTCTCAGATCCTTGCCTAAAAGATCTTCAATGAAGGTAACTGCTATAGAGGAAGCCCAGGATATCAGCAAGTTGAAGGTGGATGAACTCATTGGGTCTCTTCAGACCTTTGAGATGGGGATCAGTGACAATGTTGACAAGAAAAACAAGAGCATAATACTTGTATGCAACACTGAAGATGAGAACAAGGAGGATGAAGAAGAAAATATTTCAGAAGCTATAGCCATGCTTGGAAGACAATTCAACAAACTCATCAAGAGAATGGATCCAAAGTCAAGGTCAAATGTTAAGAACATTCTTTCTGACATCAACAGATCTTATGACTCCAGCAGAAGACCAAAGTCTGAAGAGAAGGGAAATCAAAGCAGAGGAATTCAATGCCATGGATGTGAAGGATATGGGCACATTCGAGCTGAATGTCCTACCTTTCTTAAGAAACAAAAGAAAGGAATGTCTGTTACTTGGTCTGACTGTGATTCAGAAAGTAATTCTGAAGAAGAATCTGCCAAAATAGTTACTGCACTAACTGGTATTTGTACCTCTGATAGTGACACTAGTAATGAGGAAGTGACATTTGAAGAACTGGCGGATACCTACAAGAAATTATGTATCAGAAGTGCTGAAGTCTGTCAGCAAAATGAGAAACAAACAAAACTCATAATAAAGTTAGAGGCTGAGAAAAGGGCAGGCATTGAAACTATAAGTCATCTAGAAGGGGAAGTTCAAATGTTGAACTCAAAACTGGACCAGATGACCAAATCTGTCAAGATGCTGACAAATGGAACTGACAAATTGGAGGAAATCCTCCAGGTTGGACAAAATGTGGGAAACAAGTCTGGTCTAGGATTTGTGGCAGCAAAGAAAACTGGTACAGACAAGAAGATCAGGCCTGATAATCAAATGTCAAAGCAGATGTCACAACATAGCACTCAACATCGGGAACAGAGAAATATGAAGAAAAATTACCAAAGATGGAGATGTCATCATTGTGGGAGGTTTGGTCACATAAAGCCATTCTGCTTCAGATTGTATGGATACCCTAATCAGAACCCAGGTGGCAAACCTAAGTCTAACAAGGTACCACATACTCCACAGTGGAAGAAAAAGGCTACTGCCCTGATAGCCCACACTTCCCTTAGAGTCTCTGCAAAGGAAGACTGGTACTTTGACAGTGGATGTTCTAAGTACATGACTGGAATCAAGAACCTTCTTAATAATGTTAAACCTCACACCACTAGTTATGTGACCTTTGGAGATGGTGCTAGAGGAGAAATCAAAGGAGTTGGAAACTTGGACTGCCCTGGAGTTCCAAATCTAAATGAAGTATTGCTGGTAAAAGGCTTGACTGCGAATCTCATAAGTATCAGCCAATTATGCGATCTAGGATTCAAGGTCAACTTCTCAAAATCTGAATGTCTTGTAACTAATGAGAAACAAGAAGTTGTAATGAAAGGAATCAGATCTAAAGACAACTGCTACTTGTGGGAGCCTGAGAACACGAATTACTCTACTGTGTGTTCTATTGCCAAAGAAGAAAAAGAAGTGAAACTGTGGCACCAAAAACTTGGTCATCTACATCTAAGAGGAATTAAAAGGATTATATCCATGGAGGCAGTCAGAGGGGTTCAAAGACTGCAAATTGATGAAGGGAGAGTATGTGGTGAATGTCAGGTTGGTAAACAGACTAGGATGTCACATCCAAAGTCAAGACATCTGACCACCTCTAAGGTTCTAGAACTCCTACATATGGATCTGATGGGACCAATGCAGGTGGAAAGTCTTGGTGGAAAAATATATGCCTATGTTGTTGTGGATGATTTTTCCAGATTCACCTGGATTAACTTCATTAGGGAAAAATCTGATGTTTTTGAAGTTTTTAAAGAACTGTGCAAAAGAATTCAAAGAGAAAAAGAAGGATGTATTGCCAGAATCAGAAGTGATCATGGCAAGGAATTTGAAAACAGTAAGTTTAATGAGTTCTGCTCCTCAGAAGGAATTAATCATGAATTCTCTTCTCCTATAACTCCTCAACAAAATGAAGTTGTAGAAAGGAAAAACAGGAACATACAGGAATCTGCCAGAGCAATGATACATGCCAAAAGACTTCCTATTCATTTTTGGGCTGAAGCTATGAATACAGCCTGTTATGTCCATAACAGGGTCACCTTGAGAAAGGGAACCTCATCCACCATTTTTGAACTCTGGAAAGGAAGAAAGCCAACAGTGAAGTACTTCCATATATTTGGTAGCAAATGCTATATTCTGGCAGATCGTGAACAAAGGAGAAAGCTGGACCCTAAAAGTGATGAAGGAATATTTCTAGGATACTCCACCAACAACAGAGCTTATAGGGTATTCAATTCCAGGCCCAAAGTCACGATGGAATCAATAAATGTCATAGTTGATGATTATCATGAGGAAACAGATGTCCCTTGTAATGTTGAGACATTCTTTGAGACTTCAACTCAACAGAATGATCTACCTAACACCACTGCAGAAGACTCTGAATCAAATGAAGATAGCAAAAACCCTTCCATCAGAATTCAGAAAGATCATCCTAAAGAACTCATCATAGGAGATCCTAACAGTGGAGTCATTACAAGATCTAGAGAAATCATCTCAAACTCTTGTTTTGTGTCTAAAATTGAACCAAGAAATGTTAAGGAGGCTTTAACTGATGAATACTGGATTGGAGCAATGCAAGATGAATTGAACCAATTCAAGCAACATGAAGTATGAGAGTTAGTTCCTAGACCAGAAGGAACAAACATCATTGGCACAAAATGGATTTACAAGAACAAATCAAATGCTGAAGGAGTTGTCACCAGGAATAAGGCAAGACTGGTTGCTCAAGGATACACTCAAGTTGAAGGGGTTTATTTTGATGAGACCTTTGCACCTGTAGCCAGACTGGAATCAATCAGACTCCTATTGGGAATTGCTTGTCTCCTGAAGTTCAAGTTATTTCAGATGGATGTAAAAAGTGCCTTCCTAAATAGGTACTTAAATGAGGAAGTCTATGTGGAACAGCCTAAAGGATTTGTGGATCCAAACTATCCTGATCATGTCTACAAATTGAGGAAAGCTTTATATGGCCTGAAACAAGCTCCTAGAGCATGGTACGAAAGGTTGACAAAATTTCTCTCTGACAAAGGATACAGAAAAGGAGGCTTGGATAAAACCCTTTTTGTCAAAAATGAAGGAGGAAAGATAATGGTAGCTCAAATCTATGTTGATGACATAGTGTTTGGGGGAATGTCAGAGCAAATGGTTAAACATTTTGCTGACCAGATGCATGTTGAATTCGAAATGAGCCTCATGGGAGAATTGACCTACTTTCTTGGACTGCAAGTCACACAGATGGAAGACTCAATTTTTCTATCTCAAAGCAAGTATGCAAAGAACATTGTCAAGAAGTTTGGTATTGAGAATGACAGTCACAAAAGAACTCCTGCACCTACTCATTTAAAGCTATCCAAAGATTCAAGTGGGGTTAAGGTGGACCAAAGCCTGTACAGAAGCATGATAGGAAGTCTGTTGTACTTAACATCCAGCAGACCTGACATTGCTTTTGCAGTTGGAGTTTGTGCAAGATACCAAGCTGATCCTAAAGTCAGTCATATCAACCAAGTGAAGAGAATTTTTAAGTATGTAAGTGGAACTTACAACTATGGCTTGCTGTACTCTCATGGTTGTGAACCAACTCTGACTGGTTACTGTGATGCTGATTTGGCTGGAAGTGCTGATGATAGAAAAAGCACCTCTGGAGGATGTTTCTTCTTAGGAAATAACCTGGTCTCTTGGTTCAGCAAGAAACAGAACTGTGTGTCTCTCTCTACTGCTGAAGCTGAATACATTGCAGTTGGTAGTAGCTGTTCTCAAATGATCTGGATAAAACAGATGCTTACTGAGTATAATGTCACACAAGATGTTATGACATTGTACTGTGACAATTTGAGTACAATCAACATTTCCAAGAATCCTATTCAGCATAGCAGGACCAAGCATATTGACATTAGACATCATTTTATCAGAGATCTTGTAGAGGAGAAGACGATTAAACTGGAACATGTTGTCACTGAACTACAGCTGGCTGGCATTTTTACGAAAGCACTTGATGCAAATCAATTTGAAAATTTGAGGGGCAAGTTGGGTATTTGCCAACATGAGGAAATGTAGCAATTAATTTTGCTTAAAACAAGGGATGAAGGAGTTTTTTGTGTTAAGTCTATTTTGATTGGGTTAATCATATGTTTTCCTATTTCTTTCAAAATTGTTAAGAAGTTGAATAGACACTCATTTACCTCCTTCCTCTCTCGGCTCTGCAACAATCCCCATTCTCTCAATCAAAGTTTTCTCTCTCGTTGCTACTGGTTTTCTAAGACTATCAAAATGTCTCAAACATCATCCTCTTCCAAGACGACTGTTTCATCCGCATCCTCTGATCGAGATTCTAGGGCAATCACAACATGCATGGATTCTAAAGTCCTGGAGATTACTCCTCTTAGAGAACTGGCAACTAACCCCTCTAAGGTTAAAAAGCTGAGAACAGGGCATGCAGGAAGGTCTCAAGCTACTTCATCCGGTAATCCCTCTCAACCATCATCTTCTGTTCCAAATAGGGAAGGCTCAGCTTATGTTCATCAAGCAATAGCTAGGCTTGTTACAAGAATTCTGAGTGAGAACCACTCTGTACCTGGCATTTCTGTTCCTTTAAATCAAGAATCAGCAAGTCCAAATGTTGAAATAAATCCAGATGTCTCTGAGAATGTTGAGACACCGAATGACAACATTCAGAAATCATCTGAGAATCTTGATGATCTCCAGAAACCTTCAGAGAAGGATGTTGAACCCCCGGTTATTGATGTGGATGAAGACTACTCTGACAATGACCTAATTGCGAATATCAACCCTAGCATAGCTAGGAGAATGATGAACAGAAAAGTCAAGCAGGATGCTGCAAAAGGTCTGACCAAAGAGAAGACTGCTGATGTTGCTCACAAGAAAACCAGGTCTGAAGGCAAGACTGGTGTAGAAACTGTGAAGACTGGATTGTCCAAAGGGAAGGTGAAAACCAGAGTACATGCTGGTAGTCTCTTAAAGCCTGTGAGACAACCAATAGCAAAGAAAAGGAAAGAGCCTGAACCTTCTGATTCTGATGAGGAATCAGAATTTGAAGTTGAAGCTGAAGACATCTCTCTCAGAAGGAAACTCCCTTCAAGCAAAATGGCTAAAGTTCCTGAAGTCCCCACTGACAACATTTCTTTTCACCACCCTGAAAATGCAAACAGATGGAAGTATGTTTGTTTAAAAAGAATAGCCTTGGAAAGAGAACTGAACAATGGTGCCATGGAATGTAAGGAGATCATGTACCTAATCAAAACTGCTGGACTAATGAATACTGTGGTAAAGTTTACCAAATGCTATGAAAATCTTGTCAAAGAATTCATAGTGAATTTATCTGATGAATGTGCTGATGGAAGGTCAGCTGACTTTAAATGTGTCTATGTGAGAGGAAGAAAAGTTAATTTCTCTCCCTCTGAAATAAACAAATTCCTTGGAAGACCAGATGAGGCTTGCCCTGAACTAGTGGTGACTGACAACCAAGTATGCCAAACCATCACTATAAATCAAGTAAGGAGCTGGCCCTTAAAAGGCAAGCTGAATGCAAGCAAGCTAAGCATGAAATTTGCCATCCTGCACAAGATTGGTGCAACCAACTGGGTTCCTACCAACCATAAATCAACCATCTCCACAGGATTGGGAAGATTCATTTATGCTGTAGGAACCAGGATAGAATTTGACTATGGCAGGTATATCTTTGATCAAACTTTAAAACATGCTGGAAGCTATGCTGTTAAAGGCCCTATTGCCTTTCCCTCCCTCCTATGTGGTATTGTCCTTGCTCAGTATCCTGACATCCTAGTGGAAAGATATACTGTATGCAAAAGAGCCCCTGCTCTTGGGTTGCACTATAAGCTATTTCAGGGAACTCATGTTCCTGACATTGTCATGACATCAGCTGAGACATCAACTGTCAAAACTCAGTCCAAGACATCTGATGTTATAGCTGTGCTGACGGAAACCTGCAAAGAGCTGGAGACTAGGAAAAGGACTCTTGAGAACCTAATTGCCAGATTAGAACAGGAGGAGACTGAAGGACAAAGAATGGAAGAGGATGCTGCTGATCAGCTTAATGCTGAAGAAAGTGCCTCCTCTGAACATGACAGTGCTTGAAGTTTCGTGGAGTTGTCAAGCTTGCTGCTGGTACCTGTTGCTGCAAGTGATTTCAGATTTTTTGTTGTTTTTATTACTCATTTTGGATGACTGTTTAACCTATAAGTACATGTATCTTTGGCCTATTTATGGCTAAAGAGGGGGAGAAGATTTTGTGTTAATTACTTGGTAGACATTATTTTTTTCTGCAGACATATTATTTCTGCTGCTCTCTATTCTCTGATTGTTTAGGGGTTTTAGCCAAAAATTTTCCAAAGGGGGAGTTTGTAAGTGTTTAGTTATTGGCATGTATTTTTGGTAAAACCAGGTGTGTGAATGTCATGACTGATGTCATAACATTCTGGGTTTTTAGGTACTTTATGCAGAAAAAGAATGGCATACAGTAGCTGCTATTTATGAGTGTGTATATGAGCATTTTGCAATGATCACATTTATTACCTTCTACCAAAATCAGTAAACAGGATTTCTGTTGTCATAACAAATGTTAAGACATCCTGTACTGATCTAACAGTTATGCAGTTTGGTTAATTATGAGATTTTTCAGGAATTTGGTTCATACTTTCCAGAACAGAATCTCATGTGGACTTTAGGTTAACCTAGCTCAACCCTAATCTGGTTGATAAAGTCTTGTGACCAAGTCTTAAGGTTAAACCTAATTAACCCTAGCTTTTCGTGGAAGCCCTAACTGAAGAAACAGCTGCATATATATTCAACAGGAAAGCTGTTGGAAAATTAACTCTTCGACAGAAGATCAACTAGGGGGTGTATAGTTTTAACTACTGTAATCCAAGCAAGTATCATTGTGATAAGTGACTTGGAGTAGGTTTTGATTGTAAGGGTTGTGTATCACCCGAAGCTTTGAAGCAAGAGTGTTTGTGTCACTTGATTAAAGCTTTGAAGCAAGGTCAAGTTAGGATTATGTATCACTTAAAGCTTTGAAGCACGAGTGTTTGTGTTACTTGATTAAAAGCTGTGAAGCATAATCAAGTGTATGTTCTGAAGAGTGTCTTCATTATTTCATTAGTCAATTGTTTAGTATCACTGATGTGATTGAGGGGGAGTGAGTAGGAACTCAGGTTTAAGTTAAATTGAAGTTGCACTGGGTAGGTCTTAAGTGAAGGAGATAAACTGGTTGGTTTATTCCTGAATTAATATCTCTTATAGTGAATTTCCTCCCTGGCTTGGTAGCCCCCAGAGTAGGTGTTGTTTCACACTGAACTGGGTAAACAATTGACTGTGTTCTTTACTGCTTTTTGATTTACTGTCTTATAGAAAGTCAGATACGGTGTCATAACATTCACTGTGACGTTGAGTATCTGCTGCCAGAATTTCATATCTGATTTGGTGAAAGGGACTACTGCATCTCCTTGCTCATTTTGAAGTGCGTGAGTTCTAGAACTACGCTAGGCGGAAACTTAGTGGACGAATATGCAGAGTGCAGTAATCCATGTTCCCTGCTAGTTGTGATTCATATAATCCCTAATGAAGCTGTAGAACTATTCTAGGTGTTGGGTACTTAGGTGAATTAAACTAGTGGCTATCTAAAGCATCAGCGGGTTAACCGCAATATGTGACTATTGTTGGAACAACATTATTCCTATATGTTGGGAGTTATCATTGGAATATCTCATGCCTGCCCTATATGAACAAATACACACATGGAATAGGAACTTGAATTGGATTCTTATCAAGTCAGATCTAGCTTGTTGCATTCAGAGGAAGTAAACCTTAAACGTGCGACACTCTTAAGTTTTAGCATCCTAATGACTGTGACTGGAAGGATTTGAGAAACGATGACCTCAGTGGAGACCTATCGAGTTATTGTCGATGGTTACTATAGGATATGGGTGGAGTTCTTTATACGTTACTGGGTAAGTTACTTAAGTACATGGCCTCAGAGTTGGACCACCATATTGGTACTACCAGACAGGTATAACACCACAGTATCGCTATCATGCACGAGATGTATGAGTCATCTTTTCTGACAGATATGGGATAATGTTGTTATGGAGCTCGAGGTAGGATTCAGATTTGGTACTTGTGAGATGTAGGTTAGAATTTGCATAAGGTATGTGTGATACGGTGGGAGAGAACTAACTGTTTTTGAATGCTGGTTCGCGTTTTGCGTTTGTTTTTGCAAAATGTCGCGGTAAGCAAGAGTCGCCACCGTCTTTTATTTTATCCAACAAGGAAAGGAAAAAAAGCACAGAAAAATTCCTTTTTTGAGATGTTTCTCGGGTCTGGGGGGTAGATTATAGAAAGGGAAGGTGTTAGCACCCTTTCTATCCATGGTTATCCACGAGCTCTTAGGTACTTGCTCAAAGTGTTTTTAAAATTTCTTTTCTTTGTGTTTGTGGGTTTGAAAGAAGTTTTTGTTTGAAAAGTGTAAGTGCGAAAAGTTTTATTTTGTTTTGAGAGAACAAGTACTTAAGAACCATCTACCTACTCGAAAAAGGAATCAATTTGTACTAATGTCCTTTAGACAATTCTATCCCACTATTGATGAGTAGGTAGCATCGTCGTTGGAGTTTAAGGGTCAATTCGATTAAGGGACGTGTGGTCATTAAAGCAATGTTAGGATGCCTTAGCGGTAACCCTAATGTCTTAGATCATTTTTCCGAGGCAACCGTTTTGAGGCAACTATGATCTTTAGACAAGAGGAAGACCTCTAAAACTTCCTATACTCAATGACCACGTTCGAAGGCAACCAAGTGAGGTGTACCCTAAGAGTGCGCATGTGCGAGTGTGTTGTTTTGGTTAATTTTATCTTTGTACATATCAATGGTTATCTATGTTGATTTTAGGTTTAAACATTTGATCTTGTCATGCATTCCCTATTATCAAACATCTAACAGTTTATAAGTTGTGGAAATTAAATTGCGGAAATTAAAAATAACTATTACAAGGCGTCGGGTATTTACATCGCCAAAAGCAACCCTTGAAATTAAAATGCGGAAAATAAATAAAGCGATAAAATGTTTAAAGTCCTATTAAACTATTACATTCCGGGAAACAGATACAATATTGAAATCAAATGGATCGCGTGCGAGAAATTAAATTGGGCTCGAGTTTTTTAGGGTTTTGACCCTTTTTTGAAAGAAAGCATTTTTTGATTGTCTTGAATTAAAAAAGAAATTAAACTAAGTTAAATTATTAAATTAATAAACTAATTAATTAATAAAAATGATATTTTTTTTGGATTTTTGATATTTAAAGAAATAAAAATAAATTAATCAAAGTTAATAAAAACCTAATTGTCTAAATTGATTTTAATTATTGCAAAATATATTAGAAGTTAATCCTAATTAAACTAAATTAATTAAATTAATTAAATTAATATTTATTAACAAAAAATAAAAATGTTGGAATTTAGTTTTAATAAAGAAAATATTTTTTTAGTTTTTAATTTTATGAGTAAAAAGTTTAATTGGTTAATGATTAAATAATAAACAAAAACAATTAAATAAAATAAGAAAAATAATGAAATAGAAAACAAAACTCAGGGGGGTTTGGGCCCAAATTGGAGGTGAGAATGGCAATTTCCATGGCCCATTACAAGCTGCCCTTGCTGACTTCCTTGATTCCATACACATGCGCTGACTTTGGCCCATGGTAGGCTTTCATTCTGGACCACCAGATCTGGCCTGGGGCCATCTGGCAGATGATTGGGTGATGGCATATGGTAAACCATGCGTTGGAGCTTGCATTGGAATACCTGTTGAAAAATAATACAAAGCAATATGGGGACCTGGGATTCGAACCCAGGTCCTGTGAGTCATTGGATGCATGCGTTGCCACTTAACCACTGCGCTTCAATTGTTATTATATTGGACACTGAATATTATAAGAGAAATCAATTAAATGCCAGAAAATATAAAAAATAAAGCGCGAATTTTTGAACTGTCCAATGGGGGAGGGCCACGTCTTCATCTTCTTCGTTTGACCCTGGATATTTACCTGCGGATTTATATCCGCAGCTAAATCCGTATGTCCATCCTAAAATTAGTTCTAGGCCATGGAAATTGATTCCAAGACCATGGTCATGTTCGTCTACCTCTCCTGATTACATCCATGTCCATTAATTGAACTGATTTTGCCTGAAAATAAAATGCCCAAAAACACAAACCAAGAACCCTAAATTCGGCTAGGGGGTTACATGCTATATAAATGCAATCAAATAATGCAGAAAGTTTAGAAATTGCACAAGGATCATGAATATGTCAACAATTTGCCAAGAAAATGCAAGAATGTGAGGATACGATTTCGAATACAGGGCGGTTTTTTGAGGGACTTACAGCGCGATTGAGAGGGTATGCGAGCGTGCTTTTGATTGCTGGAGGTTCAGTGGACACCCAACAATGGATTAGTGTTGAGCTTTGGTGTTGAAACTGCCTCTAAGCACGATTTCAGTTTCACACTTTTTTCAAGTTTTCTCAAGTTTTGTTTTTGTGTTCTTGCAGCCTCTAACCTCTAAAACTCGTGCCTTTTCATTGTATATGTATGCTGCATTGGATTAGGTCAACAATTGGGTCTTGAATCTTTATAAATCAATGCTTGGAGATATGATTTGATTCACCATTGATAACTTTCCAATCTTGTCCAAAATCCAATCTTTTTGCTCATGGAATGGATGATACAAGTTTGATCATGATCTTGATGATAATTAAGACCTATAACAACAAAAAAGATCCTAAGTAATCAATATTTGGATTTTATTTGATTTAAATTGATTAAAAATGAATTAATTCAATAAAAAATCAAATAAAATAGAAAAATTAATAAATGGACACAAGGCTGAAGCTAGGACACGTGTGTAGTGTTACAAGATCAAATCAAGTGGAAAATAATGGGCCCATTTGACAAAATTTGAAGTTTTGGGGATAGTTGACTTTTGGCAATTTTGCAAAAATGCCCAACTTCAACTATGCATAACTTCTTCAATTTTGAACTTTTGGAAGTTTTTTTGGACTTTATAGAAATCTTGAGATGTCCTATAACCAAACCTTTTTGTCTCATCTCATTTTGATATTCCATGCTCAAGTTATAAGCTTTGGCAAAAAAGGTGTTTTTGTTGACTTTCAAAAATGACCTATAATGTCCAAATTTTTAACTTTTTGTGAGTGCATTTCTTGATCTTGGAGTATGAAGATGGATTGTAGGTAATTTAATCCTATTAAAAATGAGCTTTGGATGGGTCATTTCTCATAAAGTATGAGAAATGTATGCTTGGTCAAAGTTGAGTTGACTTTTCCTACAAAACCCTAATTTAGCAACTTTTGAATCTTGATGAATTTTGAGCAATCCTTGATGAATCATGATCAACCCTTGATCAAATGATGAAATATCCTTCAAAATGAGAATGTTGACAAAAAATCTTGAAGTTTGACTGTTTATAGGTCACAGTTGACTTTTGCCCTAGCATAGTCGATCTGTGGACCCTTTGAACTATTGATTGAGCAAACTTCCTCTGAAAGGCTTGAAATTGGACATGGATGACCTTGAGAACATATTAGGACATTAGGGAGAATTTTAGGTCATTTGGACTCAAGGATCTTGATGCAACACAAAACCCTAATTTGGGGTTGACTGCCTTAGGAGATGATTTGTCTGACCCACTCTTGAGCAAACTTGAGCAACTTGGAGTTTTTTCTTGAAATGTCTTGGGAAATATGAGAGGGAAAATTTTGGGGTACAACAGCTGCCCCTGTTCAATCTTCTTAAACCTAAGGATATAGATTGGCTTTCGGGCCTTTCATGATCCGAAGGTGGAAGATGATTGAACACTAGAGTGCCCAGAAATTTGCACTCGCATGAAGTGGTATCAGCCTGATGATGTCAGGAATGGGCTTACAGATGCCATTTGGAGACTGCTGATAGGTGGTCTGAACTTCGACTGGAATACAAATCAGGGAGATCTTATCGTCGATCCGACTGAACCAGAGGAGGTCTTGGATTAACTTTGACTGGATCGGCATCAGAAAAATCTTTAGGAATCGATTTAACTGGACTAGACAAGGTCTTAGAATAACTTTGACTGGACCATCATCAGAAAAATATTTAGGAATCGATTTAACTGGACCAAACAAAAAGTCTTGAAATTACTTCAACTGGAATACGAATCAGGGAGATCTTATTGGCGATCTGACTGAACCAGAGGAGGTCTTGGATTAACTTTGACTGGACCAGCATCAGAAAAATCTTTAGGAATCGATTTAACTGGACCAGACAAGGTCTTAGAATAACTTTGACTGGATCAGCATCAGAAAAATATTTAGGAATCGATTTAATTGGACCAGACAAAAAGTCTTGAAATTACTTCAACTGGAATACGAATCAGGGAGATCTTATCGGTGATCTTACTGAACCAGAGGAGGTCTTGGATTAACTTTGACTGGATCGGCATCAGAAAAATCTTTAGGAATCGATTTAACTGGACCATACAAGGTCTTAGAATAACTTTGACTGGATTGGCATCAGAAAAATCTTTAGGAATCGATTTAACTGGACTAGACAAAAAGTCTTGAAATTACTTCAACTGGAATACGAATCAGGGAGATCTTATCGGCGAACTGACTGAACCAGAGGAGGTCTTGGATTAACTTTGACTGGATCGACATCAGAAAAATCTTTAGGAATCGATTTAACTGGACCAGACAAGGTCTTAGAATAACTTTGACTGGATCGGCATCAGAAAAATCTTTAGGAATCGATTTAACTGGACCAGACAAAAAGTCTTGGGATAACTTCAACTGGAATACGAATCAGGGAGATCTTATCGGCAATCTGAATGAACCAGAGAAGGTCATGATATAGCTGAGAACTTTAACTGCATATTTCCTGAAAGGTAAAGGTCAGTCATATGTAATGCATGAAATGAATCAAGCAATGATGTTCTCAAAATAAATGAGATAGTGTTATATGATGCGTATATGCATGTATCATGATGTATGGAAATGTAATGTTTCTAGCTGGGGAAAATAAATCCCGGATAGCCGCTGGAGAATAGAGTTGGATTCTTCGTTTCCGCTGGGGATGGTGAACGAAGGTGATTGCGAGAATAAACCTGCAAGATAAAATAACTCCGTTGGGGGAATAAACTGATGAGGAGATTACTCTGTGGGGAAGAGATACTCTACTGAGGATTTCACTGATAAACTCCGCTGGGGATGGATTACCATTGCTGGTGATACTGAATCTGTTGAGGATTGAATTCCTGTTCGTGAAAGGAAAGAACTTCGCTGGGGATGATCTTTCGGTTGTGACTTGCTGGGGGTAAACCTGTTAGACTTTTGTGTGGATAGCCTCCTGAGTTCTACTGGGAATGATCCTTTGAACTCGACTGGGGAGATTTATTTTTGTACTCTGCTGGGGATAAACTTCCAGAGTCTACTGGGGATGATGCTTCAACTCCGTTGGGGAAGCTTTTTTCAGACTGCGCTGGGGAAATATTGACTCCACTGGGGATATCTTGTATTCTGCCGGGGAACACTCTTATACTCCGTTGGGGAATATTAAGACTGTCGGGGATATCAAGCCTTTTTAGTGCTGATGGTAGATCAACTCTGTTTGGGGAGAGCATTGCTGATTTGCTCATAGTTGCAAGTCTCAGCTGGAGAGAGCTACCATTACGGTCTTACTCTGCGGGGAGTGAAAGTACTTTGGGCATATTCTTCAGATGAATTTACCTTGTACCTGGTGGACAGAGCAACTTTAACAGTTCAGACAATTCTTATTTGCCCCTGTTTCTGATATTACCCGTAATTGTCTTTTGTTTTGCATGTAAATATTTATGAGCAACAATAAATGTCAAATGCATATATCGAAAATGAATATTGGACGTTCTTTACAAAACAAAACAGATAAAGGAAAAACAGTTTGAAATTTCTTTGAGAACAAATTGTATTGATTTTGAAGTTTGGCCTGTAAATAGGCGTTTTTGTACAAGAGGCTGACGTCCTAGTAAGAGAACGCCGCCGAATAATAGAATTTACACAATTTGTGAAAAACTAAACAAAACAGTTATGTGAATGATCCCACTGGGTTCCAACTCTGCTATTACCTTTATGTCTTCGAGCATCTCATCACTTTGCTACTTGGTTGAAGGTAGATCAGATTGATTAGTGTCGTTCGAGCTTGATAGTCGATACCGAAGTCTGGATGCAAGGTGATCCAATGAGACATAGTGTTACGCTTTGATCCCTAATTTTTGCCTGGACCGCGCTTTTGGGTTTTCAGTCCATCGGGATACCCTTTTTTACCCAAGCCGCCTTTTCAAGTTTTCGACTTGCCGGGTGTACAGATTTTTTCATTTTTATCCCTTATTTTTGCCCGAACCCTTTTGGTTCGCCAGGAAGCCCTTATTTTTGTCTAGTATCTTTTCACTGAGCTATGCGTAGTATCTATGTCTGCATTGACGGGGTGAGGAAGGTCGTCACCATCCATGGTGGTTAGAATCATTGCTCCTCCTGAGAAAATGTTCTTAACCACAAATGGCCCTTCGTAAGTAGGGGTCCATTTGCCCCTGGAATCACCTTGAGGTAAGATAATGCGCTTGATAACCAGGTCCCCAACTTGATACTCTTGTCGTCTGACTTTCTTGTTGAATGTCTTGATCATCCGTTTTTGGTACGTCTGACCATGACAAATAGCAGTAAGTCTCTTTTCGTCGATTAGGTTCAGCTGATCAAGCCGGGTCTGAATCCAGTCATCTTCGCTCAAACCTGCATCCTTTATGATTCGGAGAGAGGGTATCTGAACTTCAATGGGCAAGACTTCCTCCATGCCATATACCAAGGAAGAGGGTGTTGCCCCTGTTGACGTCCGCGCTGAGGTACGGTACCCATGAAGAGCAAATGGTAACATCTCGTGCCAATCTTTGTATGTCACTGTCATCTTCTGCACAATCTTCTTAATGTTCTTATTAGCCGCTTCTACAGCCCCATTCATCTTCTGCCGGTAGGGAGAAGAGTTGTGATGCTGTATCTTGAATTGCTCGCAGAGCTCAGTGATCATCTTGTTGTTGAGATTGGTACCATTGTCTGTAATGATCCTCTCTGGTACACCATATCGACAGATCAGATTATGCCGAATAAACCGTGCCACGACGTTCTTGGTTATTATAGCAAAGGAAGCTGCTTCAACCCACTTCATAAAGTAATCAATTGCTACCAGGATGAAACGATGCCCGTTGGATGCCGTAGGTCTGATCTCACCGATCATATCAATGCCCCACATTGCAAAAGGCCAATGTGCCGTCAAGATGTTCAGGGGTACTGGAGGTATGTGCACCTTATCAGCATAGACTTGTAACTTGTGACATGTCCGAGAATGCTGATAACAGTCAGCTTCCATTGTGGACCAATAATATCCTGCCCGAAGGATCTTCTTCACCATGGTGTGTCCACTGGAATGAGTCCCGAAAGTACCTTCGTGTAATTCTGCCATGATCCTTTCTGCTTCATTCTTATCCACACATCGCAGTAGTGTTAAATCATGGTTACGCTTGTAAAGAATGCCATTGCCGATGAAGAACTTTACCGCGAACCTCCTCAGAAACTTCTTGTCATTAACAGATGCACCCTCAGGGTATTCCTGAGCTTCAAGATACCTCTTCACCTCATGAAACCAGGGCTTCTCTGTTACCTCTTCAGTCTCAATGTCACAGCAATGTGCAGGTTCATCCAGGCTTTCAATGATAATCCGGGGAGCTTCGTTGTCCCAATTGACTTTGAACATAGAAGACATCGTAGTCAGCGCATCCGCCAACTGATTCTCCTCTCTAGGGAAGTGTTCAAAGGTTATCTCCTCGAAATGGGGAAGCAAAGTCAACACATACTCCTTGTAAGGAATCAGATTTGGGTGTTTCGTATCCTACTCGCCTTTGATCTGATTGATCACGAGAGCGGAATCTCCGAAGACAATTAGAAACTTAATCCTTAGGTCAATTGCTGCTCGAAGACCCATAATGCACGCTTCATACTCTGCCATGTTGTTGGTGCAGTTGAAACATAGTCGGGCGGTGAACGGAATATGAGAGCCTTTAGGATATATGATCACGGCGCCAATGCCATTGCCCAAAGCGTTCTAAGCTCCATCAAAGTACATAGACCATCAGGATCCTTCCTCAGGTCCTTCATCCGGTCCGGGTGTCTCACAATCAGTTACCAACATGATATTCTCGTCCAGGAATTCAAAGTTCATAGACTGGTAATCATCCACTGCCTGATGTGCCAAATGGTCTGCCAACACACTTCCCTTGATTGCCTTTTGGGTCGTGTACTGGATGTCATACTCAGTCAAGATCATCTGCCATCTTGCTATTCTTCCGGACAAAGCAGGCTTCTCGATGATATACTTGATTGGATCCATTTTTGATATCAACAGAGTAGTGTGAGTCAGCATATACTGTCTCAGCCGGCGAGCAGCCCATGCCAAAGCGCAACAAGTTTTCTCGAGAAGTAAGTATCGGGTCTCACAGTCGGTAAACTTTTTGCTAAGGTAGTAAATTAGATGCTCTTTTCGGCCAGACTCGTCATGCTGACCCAACACACACCCCATTGAGTTGTCGAGTACTGTCAAGTATAAGATTAAAGGTCTCCCTTCAACTGGAGGCATCAGAATGGGTGGCTCTTGGAGATACTCTTTGATTATTTCGAAAGCGGTCTGGCATTCATCATTCCAACGTACCACTTGATCTTTCTTCAACAGCTTGAAGATTGGATCACAAGTAGCGGTCAGGTGCGAGATGAATCAGGCAATGTAATTCAGTCGTCCCATGAAGCCTCCGACTTCTTTCTCTATTCTGGGAGCTGGCATTTCCTGTATGGCTTTCACCTTTGTAGGATCCACTTGAATACCTTTATCCCTTACGACGAAACCCAACAGCTTACCAAATCTCACCCGAAGGTGCACTTGTTCGGGTTTAACCTCAGCTTGTACAACTTCAACCTGTCAAACTTCTGAAGGTGGTCCAGATGTTCTTCCTCAGTTTGGGATCTTGCAATCATGTCGTCGAAGTATACCTCAATCTCATGATGGATCATGTCATGAAATAAAGCAACCATGGCACGCTGATATGTTGCCCCAACATTTTTCAGTCCAAAAGGCATGACCTTGTAGCAAAAGGTACCCCACTGAGTAACAAAGGTTGTCTTCTCCATGTCTTCAGGAGCCATTTTAATCTGATTATAACCGGAGAAACCATCCATAAAGGAGAATACCTTATGATGGGCGGTGTTGTCAACCAGAACGTCGTTATGAGGTAGAGGGAAATCATCTTTGGGGCTCGCCCTGTTCAAATCCCTATAGTCAACACACATTCGAACCTTACCATCCTTCTTCGAAACAGGAACCACGTTGGCCACCTACTGAGGGTAAGAAGTAACTGCTAGAAAACCGGCATCAAACTGTTTCATAACTTCAGCCTTTATTTTCTCAGACATCTCTGGGCGCATTCGGCGGACCTTCTGTTTTACTGGAGGACAGTCTTCCTTGGTAGGCAGGAGGTGAACCACAATATCGGTATCCAACCCAGGCATATCTTCATAAGACCAGGAAAAGATCTCAACATAGTCACACAACATCTGAATCAACCGTTGCTTCACACTAGCTTCCAGATTGGCACCAATCTTAACTCATTTCTTGTCTTCTTCTGTACCCAGATTTACTGATTCCACCGGCTCTTCATGTGGCTGTATAGCCCTCTCTTCTTGAAGTAACAGTCTTGTAAGTTCACCAGGCACTTCGCAATCATCTTCACCTTCGTCTTCGGCTAAGTTGATCGGACTTTTGAAGTCATAACTGGCAGTAGCAGAGTCGTTACCAGTGAGATCCAGAGTGGATGTAGACCTGTATATGTGAGTGTGTGTAAAATAGCTGTTTTGTAATGTATAATAAAAGAAAAACAAGGAGCGCAAGATTTGAAATGCAAGAAACGTCCAATGCTTTTATTAATGATATATGAAAATGACACTCATAAAGCCCTCACAAATGAAGCCACAGTGCCCAGGGTAAGACACCGGGCCGTAAAGTTTAAAACATTGTCTGTTACATATTCAAAACAAAAAGTTTCATTACTGGGTAACAAAAGAAATAGGGATGAAGTCCTTTGCTGTCCAGTTGCTTGGTCCACCGTCGGTCGTAGGATAGATCCAGTTGTCGAACTCAGGCTCTTCCACATCGTCTTCAATGGAATTTACTCCCGAGTTGCTGATGAACACGTGAGGTCTTCCGATCCGTGCATTCCTAACAGCCTTTTAAGCTTCTGTAGTGAAACCCAAACCAAACTTGTTAGTCTTCTGTGTAAAATCAGGGAGTCGGCCCCAATTTGCACACCCACCTTTCTCGACAACAGCCCGGGCATCTTTTAAGGAAGCCATCTTCATAGGAGAATCTTCAACAACAGCCTCAACTGACGCCGGTGTCTGGGGAACCTCTTCGAAATGCTGAAATGGGGTCTCAATGAACTCCCCATCCATCTCTACATATCGGAAAGAGTTGAGGTGGCTAACCATGTACTCTTCCTCTCCTTGTACTGTCACAATCTTCCCTTTGACCGGGTATTTCAACTTCTGGTGGAGCGTTGAGGTTACGACCCCAGCTTTGTGGATCCATGGGCGACCCAGCAAACAAGAATAAGATGGCCGAATGTCCATCACATAGAACGTAGAGTTGAAAACCTGAGAAACAACTTTGATCGGAATATCCACTTCTCCATGCACCATTCTCTTAGACCCATCAAAGGCCCTAACAACAATGTTGCTTGGCTTCAACTCCAACCCTTCACAATCCAACCGGTCTAGAGCTTTCTTAGGCAAAACGTTCAATGAGGAACCGGTATCCACCAATACATGAGCAAGGGTAATGCCCCTGCATTCAATGGAGACATGCAGGGCATCATTGTGATTCATCCCTTTAGCAGTTAATTCGGTGTCAGAGAAACCCAACCCATTATCAGTAGTCAAATTGGCCATGCAATCTTTAAACTGATCAGCTGATGTCTCTTGCGGTACGTGTGCAGTCTTCAGAAATGTAATCAGAGCCTTGGCATGGGCCTCCGAGCATAGCAACAGTGGCAACATAAAAATCTTGGACGGGGTTTGCCCCAGCTGTTCAACTACATTGTAGTCACTCTTTTTGATGATCTTCAGAATCTCTTCCATCTCTTGTTTATAAGCTTCAACAATAATCGTCTTTGGTGCCTCCGTCTGGGCATGCTCACTGGTGATCCCTTTGCCCCGAGTGTTAGATGACTCGGCGACATGGGTAAGAATAGGAACTTGAATAGGAATAGTAGAAGGTACACTGGCAGGTGTGATAACAACAGGTTTTCGGGCAGTCGGCAGAGAGATATCAGGTGAGAAAAGTCTTGCATTGCGGGTGACTTTAGAAGGTCCAACAATATTGCTGACGTCAGTATCATCATCCAACTCTTATTTAACTCCATGAAAATAAACATCGGCCCCGTAGTGCCAAGGGACAGCTTTATCAGAGGTGTAGGGGATAGGCCTAGGAACAGTGATGATCACAGGTGCGATTCTTGGAACAGATGTAATCCTAAAAGGCTTTCTCGAGGAAGCCTTGGAAGAATTGTCGAAAATGGTGACAATGGCAACTTCTTCAGGACGAACTAGAGGAACAACAGTCTTCTCAAATAGAATTTCTTTACTATCCATCAGGCGTTGGATACCTGATTTCAAAAGATAGCAACCGGTAGGTAGAACAAAACACATACAGCAACCTTCATCACAGCCTAGAAATAAACCGGCTAGCAAAAGGTTCTTCTTCACAGTCATCAAAGGGGTAACAATGTCGTTCACAGAAACCATAAACGAGTCTTCATCTATAGCCTTCACTCCATGCTTGGGCATAGGAGCAGTCACCACATTAGGTCTTTCGGGCGCCTCAAACTCAATCTCTTTAGCATCAATTAAGTCCTGTATCTTATTCTTCAAAGACCAATAATCATCTGTATTATGCCCTGGGCTATCAGAGTGAAAAGCGCAGTGGGCATTAGGGTTGTACTTCGGTGATGTTATATTTGGTTTCTTCGAGGCTTCCCTTGGAATCACCAGATTGGTTTTTAACAACTGCGGCAAAATCTGACACAGAGTCATGCTGAGACGGGTGAATTGTCTTCGAGGTTTCTCATCCCTTTGTTGATTGTTGTGCTGAGGAGCACCGGCAAGTCTTGAAATAACAACCGCATTAACAGCTTGGCGGCGTTCAGGTCCATTCTAGCTTTTCAAACTGTAGACAGCACTGGACTCTTTCTTAAAAGGCTTCTTCTCGGTGCTTGCTGAGGCACCCTTCTGTATCTTACCAGCCTTAATACCAGCCTCAATCCTCTCACCGGTCATAATTAGCTCTGTAAACCCAGACGAAGAGCTTCCAATCAGGTGGTTGAAAAATGGACCAGACAAGGTCCCCAGAAACATATCCATAAGCTCCCGATCAGCCAAGGGTGGTTGTACTCTTCCGGCGAGGTCTCTCCACTTCTGAGCATAATCTTTTAATCCTTCACCCGTTCCTATTGACATACCCTGGAGTTGGGTACACGTGAGAGCGAGGTCGGAGTTGTATTGGTACTGCCTGTAAAAAGCTGTGGCCAAATCTTCCCAACTGCGGATACTGGCTTCGTCCAACTAGTAAAACCATTCAAGCTGAGTCCCTGAGAGACTGTCTTGAAAGAAGTGGATCCATAGGTTCTTATCAGCGGTGTACGGCTGAATCTTCCTTACATATGACCGGAGGTGAAGCTTAGGACAAGAAACTCCGTCATACTTAGCAAAGGCTGGTGCTTTGAATTTGTGGGGAATCACCACCCTAGATGATAGACCCAAATAACCAAAGTCCAAACCAGGCACTTTCTGAACTTCCATCACACTCAACCGGTCTTCCAGTTGCTTGTATCTATCCTCATCCGGAGGATACTGGTCTTCGTCGAAGTCTGTCTCGTTGTCGGAGACCACATGGCTAGGAGCCCTCCTTTCTTCATGACCATCTTTCCCTCCAGATGAGGTAGTTAAATCAACTTCATCCCGTAGCCTGTTTCCAAACCGGTGACCTGTGTTAAACAAGACTGTCCTCTTCTTCTTCTTCTTCTTATCTTTCAGAATCAGGGTCTTCAGATCTTGCTGACCCTTAGCTAGATTCATGAACAGCTCTTGGAATTGGGCATTCTGGGCCTGTAGGGCCTTGATGGCTTGCTCAGTTGATGGTTCAGCAGACATGATGAGTGATGAAATAAATAGCGAAGAAGATAAGAGATCTGTAATGGGTACCTGTTATGAAGTGCATGGGATGAGATGCGTATGATATGATTTCAAATACAATCGGGAGATTCAAATTCGTAAACCAGAAATGAAACACACTTTATTAGATAAACTTTGGAATTCAAATGGTTCAACAAATGCCCTTAAGGAGTTACAAGAATGGAAATACTGAAAAGTAAATAAAAACTAGAAAGGAAATAATCAAAGGACAATCAGTGCTCCCATGGTCGCTTCTTGTCGGTGCAGACATAGTCATTGAGAATACGCTCGTTCTCCAGCTGCCTAGTCAACTTCTGGATCTTCTGCTCTTGCTCGTTAAACTTTTCTCGGTAAGTATCCCGTTCCTCTCTTAGCTGCATCCAAGACCTTTTCAGTACCCCAATGTCAGTGGGCATATAAGGATGGAGGATGGTAGGAAGAACTCTTCATTAGCAACTTCAACAATGATAGGCAGGATGGCTTCATATGGCATACCCAACTTCTGGGCACGGATACAAACCCATCTGAGATATGGCTCCATTGGAAGAGAAGTCTTTGGGCCCAGCTCGTGTGGATCAGATCTGTGAACTCTATCCCAAGCCCTTATGAATCTGCGGCGTTGCTCATCGCTATCCCCTTGAAAATCAAAGATGATACTAGGCATCAGCAGCTCATGAGGTCCTTCTCTTCTGTCTCGTCCAAACTGACGTAAGGCCAAGCATGGGTTGTAAGAAATTCCTCCATGGGTTCCTATCAGTGGAACATTGGGGTATTCCCCACAGCGATCAATAACGGCCACCTCATCCATACCCTTAAGAGTCCAAATGATATCATTATGAGAGAGAGACATAACCCTATAGGCCCAGCCCATGCCTTCTTTATTCTTCAGCACTGATTTGGGGAGGTGCGAAATAAACCATCTCGCCAATAACGGAGCACAGCACATCAAGGTTCCCCGCTTTCGGGCAGTACAAGCATAAAGCTGATGAAGAATGTCACCCAAGAGAGTGGGTACAAGATTACGAGAGATGAAGATTTTCACCGCATTCACATCAACAAAGGAGTCAGGATTCAGAAACAATACCAAGCCGTATATCAGAAGATCCAAAATATCTTCGAATGCCTTGAAGTCTAGACAATCCCAAAAATAATTAGCCTTACCAATCAAGAACTTAGTCAGAAAGCCCTTTGCTCCACTTCTAGTCTCCCAATTAGCCATTACCTCATCCTTTGTCAAATGAAGAGCTGAAGAAATCTCTTCGGGCCTAAGGATCTTCTCCCAACCAGTAAACGGGGTCTGCTCCAGAATAGAGATACCGAGCAGCTCAGAGAACTCTTCTAAGGTGGGGACCAACTGGTAGTCCTGGAAAGTAAAGCAATGGTACTGTGGATCATAGAACTGGACTAGGACACTCATCATCTGTTCGTCCAATTTGGAGGTGACCAAACTGAGAAGATACCCATGTCTTCTGATGAAGGAGGTAGTGTCAGGCATCTTTGCAACCAACTCTTTAAGCATAATGGGAACCTGGACAAAGTTGATCCGGATGGTATTCCTACGCATGGGCATCATGACCTACAAAAACAGAATAAAGATGAATCCTTCCTGTATTTGAAATAGGTTAGCCCAATGTAAGATGTATGCAATGTTATGATGTCATGATGTCATGATAGAAGGCACATCATAAGTATCCACAAATAACAAACATGGCAAAGGCACACAAGTCACACAGAGAGCCCTTAGATTTCAGGCTGGCAAGGAGCTTAGGTACTACCCTCTTTCAGTTCAGTTGGTTTAAACCTGTCCTAAAAATAGTAACCGGGTTCTAGAGGATCTCAATATCATTGACTACCCTCAATCAGTCATAATTCCAGTTTAGCAACCTTTTCTTGCCGCCGGAATTATCGCGAGAGTTTAGTCTCAATCAGTGTAGCATACTGCTACTGTTCTATGGCCAAGTTGGTCAATTTAAAGGTTCTAAGGTCAGTTGGTGCTTAATGACCCCTTAGAAGACCCATATTCTCCTTGTTCCAACACAAGGGATATCAGTACAGACTAAAGTGCCACACCAACGTAGCTACTGTTTCAACCGTATCAGTCTATGCCGTACAGTTTCCTCACAGTTTATTGCTACTTACCTAAAGGGTATCCCCCAGATCCGGGTTAGGATCTATAGTAACTCCGATACAAGCCCACAAAAATTAAAGCATACAAAGCAAACAATTGAAAACACAATGATCTAATCCTAAGGTACACCTCACTTATTAGAGCATCCCCAACAGAGTCGCCAGTTCTGTGATACGGTGGGAGAGAACTGACTGTTTTTGAATGCTGGTTCGTGTTTTGCGTTTGTTTTTGCAAAATGTCGCGGTAAGCAAGAGTCGCCACCATCTTTTATTTTATCCAACAAGGAAAGGAAAAAAAGCACAGAAAAATTCCTTTTTCGAGATGTTTCTCGGGTCCGGGGGGTAGATTATAGAAAGGGAAGTTGTTAGCACCCTTTCTATCCTTGGTTATCCACGGGCTCTTAGGTACTTGCTAAAAGTGTTTTCAAAATTGCTTTTCTTTGTGTTTGTGGGTTTGAAAGAAGTTTTTGTTTGAAAAGTGTAAGTGCAAAAAGTTTTATTTTGTTTTGAGAGAGCAAGTACTTAAGAACCATCTACCTACTCGAAAAAGGAATCAATCTGTACTAATGTCCTTTAGACAATGCTATCCCACTATTGATGAGTAGGTAGCATCGTCGTTGGATTTTAAGGGTCAATTCAATTAAGGGACGTGTGGTCATTAAAGCAATGTTAGGACGCCTTAGCGGTAACCCTAATGTCTTAGATCATTTTTCCGAGGCAACCGTTTCGAGGCAACTATGATCTTTGGACAAGAGGACGACCTCTAAAACTTCCTATACTCAATGACCATGTTTGAAGGCAACCAAGTGAGGTGTACCCTAAGAGTGCGCATGTGCGAGTGTGTTGTTTCGGTTAATTTTATCTTTGTACATGTCAATGGTTATGTATGTTGATTTTAGGTTTAAACATTTAATCTTGTCATGCATTCCCTATTATCAAACATCTAACAGTTTATAAGTTGCGGAAATTAAAACTAACTATTATAAGGCGTCAGGTATTTACATCGCCAAAAGCAACCCTTGAAATTAAAATACGGAAAATAAATAAAGCGATAAAATGTTTAAAGTCCTATTAAACTATTACATTCTGGGAAACAGATACAATATTGAAATCAAATGGATCGCGTGCGAGAAATTAAATCGGGCTCGAGTTTTTTAGGGTTTTGACCCTTTTTTGAAAGAAAGCATTTTTTGATTGTCTTGAATTAAAAAAGAAATTAAACTAAGTTAAATTATTAAATTAATAAACTAATTAATTAATAAAAATGATATTTTTTTTGGATTTTTGATATTTAAAGAAATAAAAATAAATTAATCAAAGTTAATAAAAACCTAATTGTCTAAATTGATTTTAATTATTGCAAAATATATTAAAAGTTAATCCTAATTAAACTAAATTAATTAAATTAATATTTATTAACAAAAAATAAAAATACTGGAATTTAATTTTAATAAAGAAAATATTTTTTTAGTTTTTAATTTTATGAGGAAAAAGTTTAATTGGTTAATGATTAAATAATAAACAAAAACAATTAAATAAAATAAGAAAAAGAATGAAATAGAAAACAAAACTCAGGGGGGTTTGGGCCCAAATTGGTGGTGAGAATGGCAATTTCCATGGCCCATTACAAGCTGGCCTTGCTGACTTCCTTGATTCCATACACATGCGTTGACTTTGGCCCATGGTAGGCTTTCATTCTGGACCACCAGATCTGGCCTGGGGCCATCTGCCAGATGATTGGGTGATGGCGTATGGTAAACCACGCGTTGGAGCTTGCATTGAAATACCTGTTGAAAAATAATACAAAGCAATATGGGGACCTGGGATTCGAACCCAGGTCCTGTGAGTCATTGGATGCATGCGTTGCCACTCAACCACTGCACTTCAATTGTTATTATATTGGACACTGAATATTATAAGAGAAATCAATTAAATGCCAGAAAATATAAAAAATAAAGCGCGAATTTTTGAACTGTCCAATGGGGGAGGGCCACGTCTTCATCTTCTTCGTTTGACCTGGATATTTACCTGCAGATTTATATCCGCAACTAAATCCGTATGTCCATCCTAAAATTAGTTCTAGGCCATGGAAATTGATTCCAAGACCATGGTCATGTTCGTCTACCTCTCCTGATTACATCCATGTCCATTAATTGCACTGATTTTGCCTGAAAATAAAACGCCCAAAAACACAAACCAAGAACCCTAGATTCGGCTAGGGGGTTACATGCGATATAAATGCAATCAAATAATGCAGAAAGTTTAGAAATTGCACAAGGATCATGAATATGTCAACAATTTGCCAAGAAAATACAAGAATGTGAGGATACGATTTCGAATACAGGGCGGTTTTTTGAGGGACTTACATCGCGATTGAGAGGGTATGCGAGCGTGCTTTTGATTGCTGGAGGTTCAGTGGAAACCCAACAATGGATTAGTGTTGAGCTTTGGTGTTGAAACTGCCTCTAAGCACGATTTCAGTTTCACACTTTTTTCAAGTTTTCTCAAGTTTGGTTTTTGTGTTCTTGCAGCCTCTAACCTCTAAAACTCGTGCCTTTGCATTGCATATGTATGCTGCACTGGATTAAGTCAACAATTTGGTCTTGAATCTTTGTAAATCAATGCTTGGAGATATGATTTGATTCACCATTGATAACTTTCCAATCTTGTCCAAAATCTAATCTTTTTGTTCATGGAATGGATGATACGAGTTTGATCATGATCATGATGATAATTAAGACCTATAACAACCAAAAAGATCCTAAGTAATCAATATTTGGATTTTATTTGATTTAAATTGATTAAAAATGAATTAATTCAATAAAAAATCAAATAAAATAGAAAAATTAATAAATGGACACAAGGCTGAAGCTAGGACACGTGTTTAGTGTGACAAGATCAAATCAAGTGGAAAAGAATGGGTCCATTTGACAAAATTTGATATTTTGGGGATAGTTGACTTTTGGCAATTTTGCAAAAATGCCCAACTTCAACAATGCATAACTTCTTCAATTTTGAACTTTTTGAAGTGTTTTTGGACTTTATAGAAAGCTTGAGATGTCCTATAACCAAACCTTTTTTCTAATCTCATTTTTATATTCCATGCTCAAGTTATAAGCTTTGGCAAAAAAGGTGTTTTTGTTGAATTTCAAAAATGACCTATAATGTCCAAATTTGTAACTTTTTGTGAGTGGATTTATTGATCTTGGAGTACGAAGATGGATTATAGGAAATTGCATCCTCTTCAAAATGAGCTTTGGATGGGTCATTTATCATAAAGTATGAGAAAGTTATGCTTGGTCAAAGTTGAGTTGACTTTTCCTGGAAAACCCTAATTTAGCAACTTTTGAATCTTGATGAATTTTGAGCAATCCTTGATGAATCATGATCAACCCTTGATCAAATGATGAAATATCCTTAAAAATGAGAATGTTGACAAAAAATATTGAAGTTTGACTGTTTATAGGTCACAGTTGACTTTTGCCCTAGCACAATAGATCTTTGGACCCTTTGAACAATTGACTGAGCAAACTTCCTCTGCAAGGCTTGAAATTTGACATGGATGACCTTGAGAACATATTAGGACATTAGGGAGAATTTGAGGTCATTTGGACTCAAGGATCTTAATGCAACACAAAACCCTAATTTGGGGTTGACTGCCTTAGGAGATGATTTGTCTGGCCCACTCTTGAGCAAACTTGAGCAACTTGGAGATTTTTCTTGCAATGTCTTGGGAAATATGAGAGGGAAAATTTTGGGGTACAACATTATGTGTGATCAGGATCCATAGGTCGCGCTCGACTATGGATCACTATCCAAGTAGGTGATAGTGGGATGGATCAAGTTTTGATACCACACTTATGAGGACCCTGGGTGGGCATGGCCGCATGGGTAATATCAGATTATATATTGTAGATGTTTCTTGTTTCGTGGAGTGTTAAGTGGGTAATTATGCTTGAATGCTTAGAGTGGGATTGATGTGTGACCATCATATCATGGCTAACACATTGTGTGGCTATTCTTTAACATTGGTGATCAGTGTTAGAATGGATGAAGTATATCTTAAATTAGCTCCGCGTGAGATATCTAGAGAAGTAGTGGTAGATCCTCAGAATGAAGAAATGTCAGTCTCGTAAAGTAGAGGCGCATTGGTTTTTGGAGTGCTGAGAAATTTCAAAGGAGAATGTCCAAGGTGTGAAGTATGATTTCTTGCATTGTAACTACATCCTAGCCGTTAGAAACACTGCATCGAGGAATACAGTTGAAGAAGTCAGTTTAGTGTCAGATTCAAAAACGAAAATACATTAAATGACTATGTAAATGAAGTGCGACTGTGAATGAATTGTTATATCGATTAAGTCACATGAGTTGTTAGAGGTGTTGTCACACCAACAATATTAAGTCGTATGGTTAGGGAGAAGCAATGGAAAATTGGAAGAACTAACTTAGCAGATGTACGATGTGAAAGTCGGTAGGGTAAGACGAAATCCTATTCAGTGAGTATTCGGCTTTAGACGTTCTGGAACTGAAGCGTATGACCAATTTGTGTTTAAATGGACCTAACCCAAAATGGTGGAATAGTTAATGACCTGATTTTGACAATTACTGAACCTCGAGGAGTAGTTGTTGATGAGTGTGTTTAAGATTCTAGCACGTGTCTCGATTGGACGAATATCGAGAAGAACTGTTGATGTAAGGGAATAAGTGTAGTAGAGTAATGAAACTAAGTGGATATTGGACGTAGTATGATTTAGAGGATTTCAAGAGATATATGACGGTTGAGATCAAAGTAGCACAACAGATAAAAGAAGAACAAGATAAACCTTTAGTTGGTGTGGATGAACTACTTGTATGATAATGTTTGAGTGGAGATATCTTCCTAGAGGAACTCGTTGAAGCAATGTTTTGTTCGTCTTAAACTCTCAAGGACCCACCATAGATTTAGAGATGTTGTTGTGGGACCGATATGGAAGAGGCATCATGATTGATGTGTGATCAAATGTTAATGGGTCAATAGTTGAGCTTGTGAGTATCGTGACTAATGGAATATTGAAGACAAGTAAAGGATTTTTCTTGACGTAGACTCATTGTGGCTATGTCTTGTGCACTTATGACTGTTCATGAAGACTTATAACATCATTGCAGGTTGACTGTTAGAGTTCAATTTTTGTTGGCAGGACTTTGTGTGATGTTTGGATATCAAGAATGTAGTTGCCGAATTATACACCCTTGCGGCTTGCGGTAGCAGTTATGTGATCTAAGGCTGAAGGAAGGATTGAAGTAAGAAGCTGGTTATACGGTGGAGTTAGACTTGGAAGTCAATACCAAAGAACTTAGCAAGCACGTGTATGACCCCGTATAGACTTGTGTGGAAGTGAATCTGAAACTTCGTCATTAAAGAGAAAAGTTATAACATGAATTTCTTGGAACCAAGGAAAAATAGTGGAAAACTAATGGCTGATGTTGAGAGAGGATTGGCTTGGAAAATATTAAGGATGAGGAATTTCCGTCCATAGTGGATTGCCAAGATTCTAAAGCTACAAAGACTCTGTGCGAAGAAGTATAGGTCGGGGAACTTGGATGTTGAGACAGAGCATCAGTGGAGTTGTGTTTCCTTAGATGGAACAAAATTCAGACAGAATCACATAGTTATCCAAAGGAGTAATGTAAGGAACATTTCATCCCCTTGTTAGAAGAAGACATGAGGAGTTTGTTTTCATGGTGATTGGAAGGAATTCGAGGGTGAATTCTATTTAAGGAGGGAGAATGTAATATCCCATATTTGTCTAAGCATGTTTATATATTTTAGAAGTTGCTAAGAAGAATTAGTGGAATTGGTTGGAATCAAAGAGGATGGTTAGAAGCTAACCAAATGGAAAACCAATAAACATTGTTTAGTTTGAGGGTAAAACAGACTTTTGTATGCAACATTTACTTAAGTGGAATTTATCTACTTCTCATTCATTGTTTCAAGATCAGAATTGGAAGTATAAAGAGCTAAGGAAGATCTTAGGAACAGAGAGAGAGAGAGAGAGGAGAGAGAGAGAGAGGAGAGAGAGAGAGGAGAGAGAGAGAGAGAGAGAGGAGAGAGAGAGAGAGAGAGAGAGAGATGAGAGAGAGAGAGAGAGAGAGAGAGAGAGAGAGGAGAGAGAGAGAGGAGAGAGAGAGAGAGAGAGAGAGAGAGAGGAGAGAGAGAGAGAGAGGAGAGAGAGAGAGAGGAGAGAGAGGAGAGAGAGAGAGAGAGATAGAGAGATAGAGAGATAGAGAGAGAGAGAGAGAGAGAGAGAGAGGAGACGACGAGAGAGAGAGAGAGAGAGGAGAGAGAGAGAGAGAGGAGAGAGAGAGAGAGAGAGAGAGAAGAGAGAGAGAGAAGAGAGAAGAGATAGAGAGAGAGAGAGAGATAAAGAGAACTCGTGTTCATCACCTTCACACTTCCATTTTTGCAACCATGGTGCAACCCCCTCTAAATCAGGTGATAGCTTTTTACTCGTAACTCCTATTTAAGCGATTTGAATTTCTGGAATCTATGGGAAATTTCCTTCATTTTGGTATATAATTTCGTGTCAGGGAGATCTGTATTGAAGGAGATAAACATGTTTGAAGTTGAGAAATTCTTGCTGGAAATGGGTAAGTTGGGACTACGGGTTTGATGGTGTTGGAGGTGAAGTTTTAACCAAGAAGAATAAAATTTCAAGCACAATACAAGGGCAAACCGGTGGTGAGAGAACAGATGCAGTAGAAAAAGAAAATCGTAAAGAAATTTCATAAAATCAGAATTATAGCTCATCCTAACCAAAACTTCAGAAGCTAGTTTCAATATCATCCATCCATTCTCATAACAAACTCTCACAATGAAAAACACAAATTGATTCAAACTTTCATAACTCTAACAAATTATAAAAATAAAACTCACCCTCATTAAGAATCATTCTTCACTCTCCTCATAAGAATCACAATAACTTCAAAAATATCTCTGCACGCTTCACTCTTCATCTGCAGAAGAATCACCACCAAAAATATCAAAAACATTCTCTCACTTCTCTCTTTCATTCTTCATCTGAATCCACTACAATTCTCACTTTCTCTGTACAAACCTTCATCACCATCTTCATCCGTGATTGAGACCTTTCATCATACTCGAATCTCTATCTGTTTTTCATCAAATCGCACATTTTAAACAATCATCATCAACCTGATTCATCCGCACCATCTTCTTCATTGCTCACCTTCAACTGCTCTCATCAATAACAAAATCGCACCATACAACAATATCGCAAGAATCATAACACGGAAATTTCGAGAATAAATCAAACAATAAGAAGTAAATCGGAAGCAGAGAAGTGAAAATAAGAATAACGGTGTGTCTTACTTGTGTTGCAACTGGTTTTTAAATACAGAGCCTCCACCCTTAATTTTATCCTAAGGAATGGAATATAAAGGAATAACCCTAAAAAGTACAGAGATTCTAGGTCTGACTCGATTCTAAACGAAGGGAAGGTGTTAGGCACCCTTCATCTACCTTGTTTACAAGGATACTAGGTTTAGAAGCGCGATTTTTAGCAAAAAGGGTTTTAATGTTTTATTAGGGGAAAAAGGGTTTTAATTTTAATCAAGGGGACTGACCACGATTTTAATCGTATGCATACTGTAATACAGTGGGAGATCTGACTTGTTTAGCATTTTATTGTAAATGTTGCGGATAACAAGAGTCACTGCCGACTTTTCTTTTATCCAATTAGGAAATATGAAAAGAATAGGAAATAATTTTGATAAATTTTGAGTTCAGGGGGTAAGTTATGAAAAGGGAAGGTATTAACACCCTTTTCATCCATAGTTATCTACGAGCTCTTAATTGCTTAGCTCACTTTAAACTTTCTTTGTGTGTGTGATTTGAAAATATTTTGAATGCTAATCGTGAGGCATACTTTGTAATAATTCTTGTATCAGTCCTCAAGAATGTATAGAAAGTGTTTTTTTATTATTATTTTTGAAATATGAGGTGTAAAAATGAATTTGTTTGTTTGAAACTGTTATGAGCAAGCAATTTGTTGAGTCTTACCCACTAAAGGTTGTTCTTGTTATTTTCCTTCTCCGTTAGAGATAGTACTATCCACACCATTAGTTGGTAGGTAGCCCTATCTATTAGATGTGAAGGGGCAGACATAGAGTCGTCATATGGTCATAGAAGGCAACATGTAAGGATACTTGTAGCACTTCGAAGGGGTTATCATCATTTTTCTCCTAGGGTCATCGAAGGGACTAGATCATTTTGTAGGCAACTCGAAGGGTCATCGATGGATTATGATCTTTATTCGAAAGGGACCATGATGATATTGTTTAACTGAGGGTTTTTGCTAAAGTATTCCTATTTTCGAGTGACATGACCAATATTTTTGGAAGGCAACAGAGGGAATTACCCTAGAGTTGTATATATGCAAAGTGATTCAATTACAATGATGTTATCTTGGAATTGTTTAAGGTTATGTACCGATTAATTTTATCTTGCCATATAAGGCTATTACTACACAATTATATATATACATGACATAAAGTATAAGTGCGGAAAAGTAAAGTCCTACGCTATTATATGGCTTCGGGAGAATTATAATATTTACAATTTTGAGGGAATTTAAACGCTAAACTATTACAAAAAACCCATGTAACCTATACAATCGTTTTTAATAAAATAAAGGGCAAAAATAAACACAAAATATTTGCAAAATATTCCTTAAAGTCTTAACATCTAAAAGATTAGAAATTAATTTTTTTATGTATTTTTTTGTTTGATTTGAATAATAAAATAAATAGATTTTAAACCTAAATTAAATACTTAATTAATTATAAAAAATCTATGTCTAAAATTAAATTAATCTATTAAAAGTCTAAATCTGATTTTATTATATTTTTATGATTTTTTTATTAAAAAATTTATTAAAAGAAAAAGAAATTAACTAAAGAAAATAAAAAGGAAAAATAGGAAGAAAATTGTAAAATAGGGATGCTAGAAAAAATGGTTGCAGGCGCTGGGGCGTTCATCTTCACATGTGATCACCTCAACGTGTTATAAATATTCACATATGAAGATCTGAATGATTAGTAGCTATGGAACACACATGAAATGAAAGATTTAAAAAATCAAAATTTTACCAATCGAAGCAAGTGGTTGGGCTCGTCTCAGGTGGTGAATTGATTGGGTATGAGTTTGAAAATGTTTCTCAGACCTTCAGGAATTGACTGTAGATCTTGGATCGCTTTGAAGTTGCTTAGAATTTGAGAACCGATTGTGAAGTAAAGTTGAATATTTTTGCTCTTTGAAATTCTATTCTCTTACCAATCTTTTTATGTCTAAATACGGCGTGTTTATATAGAGGAAGAAAAATAGATCAAGACAAAAGAGGAAAAGACCAAGTATTCAATGGCTTTCCAAAACACATAAAAAACATGTTTTCAAACATTCCATTTTGAGAAGACCATGTCTCAACACATGTCCCCCATGTTTTCATGGATGTCCAAGAGTCTTTGGGTCTCAAATTTGATCCAAGAACCAAGCCCATATGCCATGGTCCATCATTTACTGTTTTATATAATTTATTTTGTATTTAATTGAATAAAAAACAAAATAAAAATAAAATATAAAGCATGAGTGGACTTATGGGTCTCTTATCATGTCATGAACATATTTGAACTTAATAAAATAGGTCCATTAGTCCATAATTTTAAAATTGGTCAATGTAAGTTTCATGCATTTCTAAAAAGTTACTCAGTTTGCACCAAACATAAATCCCTCAATTTTTATCATATCTATGCTATCCTATACTTTTTGGAAATCTCAAGATATCCCTTGCAATATATATGTTAATCAGTTTTTTATTTGAAGATTTTATCTTTATGTAAGTTGCCTTGACAAAAAGTGTCTTTTTGTTGACTTTTGAAATGACCTATAATGTTTTGGCCCATATCTCTCAAATGAAGCATTTTTTTGGACTTGACCTTAGAGAGAAAAAGTTGTAGAGAATTTAATTTCCCTCAAAATGAGCCTTGGTTAATAAAAATCTGATGAAGCATGTGAAAGTTATGCTTGGTCAAAGTTCAGTTGACTTTTCCTTAAAAAAACCTTAATTTGGTATCTTTTAACTTTTGATGAATTGAGAGTTTTCTTGATGAATCATGATCAACACTTGATCAAATGATGAATATGACTTCAAAATATTGATGTTGACCAAAAGTCTTGAAGGCTGACTGTATGTAGACCACAATTGACTTTTTGTTCAATATAGTTAATTTTCAATCATCTGAGAAAGTGACTGAGCAAACTTATGATGCAAGGCTTGAAACTTGTCATGAGGGTACCTTGAAGCACATGAGGAACCATGAAACTCACTTGAGGCATTAAAGGCTCAATTTTCTTTGAGAAACATAAATCCTTGAGCACTTGAGACCTTCATGAGCATGAGGAGGTGTCTTGAATTAACTGTCTTAAAAAATGAGAGGGCAAATTTTGGGGTACAATAGCTGCCCCTGTTCAATCTTCTTAAACCTGAAGAGTTAGATTGGCATGTCCGCCATTCGTGATCTGAAGGTGGAAGAGGATTGAACACTTAAGTGCCCAGAAATTTGCACTCGTCAGTGTACGGAGTAGCACTGTTGGTTGATAGTATTGCTTAAATGGGCTTTAAAGATTCCATTCGGAAATTTGGAAGAGTGTCGTCGAAGATGGGCTTATAGATGCCATCCAAAGTAACTAGCAGATGCGCTGGGGAGTATCAGAATGAAATCTATTCCTCGATTTTATCTGAGGGAAATGCTTTTCAGAATGAATCTATGAAGGAAATGCTCATCAAAATTCAGTCTCTGAAGGAAATCATTTGGTCATGCAGATAGTCGCCATCCTGTTTTGGAAATTGATCTACAATCTGTTTTTCATTGGTAAACCCGTCCTGTTTCGAGAATTCATACCGCCTGGTAATATAAATAGTTGCCTCGTCCTATTTCAGGAATTAATCTACGACTTGTTTTTGTTGGTAAACCCGTCCTTTTTCGGGAATTCATACCGCCTAGTCATATAGATAGTTACCCCGTCCTGTTTAGGAATTAATCTCCGTCCTACTTTCTTGTTGGTAAACCCGTCCTGCTTCAAGAATTCATACCGCTTGGTCATATAGATAGTTGCCCTGTCCTGTTTCGGGAATTAATCTCTGACCTATTTTTTATTGGTAAACTCGACCTATTTCGGGAATTCATACCGCCTGGTCATATAGATAGTTGCCCCGTCTTGTTTTGGGAATTAATCTCTGATCTGTTTAAAAATTGCTGATGATATTCGTTTGTTCGTGAATTTTACCTGAAAAGACAAAATTGGATTTATGTAATGTCATGATGCATGTAATGCATTGCGTAATGATGCTCTTAAAATAAATGAGAATTTTATATGTATTTTGGTATGCATATGTTATATTGTATTGTGAAATGATGTATGGATGCACTATGTCGTTGAAGCGTATCAGTAGCTCCTTATAACAACTCTGGTTAGGGAAAATAAATCCATGACTGTTGTTGAGATAAAGAAAGTGATTCTTCAATTTCTGCTGGGAATAATTTTGCTGGGGATTCCTGCTTTCGGTTTGAGGATACTCCGCTGGGGATCTTCGACTTCTGCTTGAGGATAAAGGCATTCAAGGAGAGTCGGTCGTTCACTGTTCTTTTTGAAGGATTTCAATCTTAAGTGCACTGTCTGGGGATAAAAGAGATAGATATTCCTCCGGTGTGCTATTTGTCCAGACTCTTCTGGGGATATCAACTTTGATTAAACCCTACTGGAGAAGAGAATTTTGTTAGGAATTTACAGCATTGGAGTACTAAACTCCACTGGGGAATTAAGTCTTGTAGACCGTGTTAAGGGAGTAAACTCTGATGGGGATTGGTATTTCATAGGCTGTGCTGAGGAAGTCTATACTGTATGTTGGGAAAAAGATCAAACTTCCTTATATGTTAGGGGACCTATTGAGGAAGATGATCATGTCAAGCTATCCATCAGGATTATGGAGGTGAACTGCTGGAAGATACCCCAATTTTTGTCTGAGGGTATATTAGACTTACAGGGGAATATATCTCTATTGGGGATGAGCTTGTGAAGATAGCTCCGTAGAGATAATTCCATGGAGATTGCTCTCTGGGGGATTTGTGAATGACTTGAACATTATCCCAATCCTAGAGTCTTTAGTAAATGATGATCAGCGTGATAAACAAGTGATGAGATAACGGGGCATATTCGTATGCTTTAATCCCTAACTTTTTCCTGGACTGTCTTTTTAGATTTTCAGTCCATCGGGATACCCTTTTTTGCCCAAGCCGCCTTGTCGGATTTTTGACTTGCCGGGTGTACAATTTTATTTATGTCTTTAATTTTTGCCCAAACCCTTTTGGTTCTTCTGAATGCCCTTATTTTTGCCTAGGCCAATCAACCTAGTGGGTTTTTTTTCATGCGTAGTATTTTTGACTATGTCTGTGTTCGTAGGGCACAATGAATTTTCACTGTCCATGGTAGTAAGTGTTGTAGGACTGCCATAAAATATTTTCTTGATCATACGTGGCCCTTCATATGCGAGAGTCCATTTTCCCCTGAGATTAGTCTGGTGCACCTGATGTTTGAATTTATTGATCAACCATTGATTACCAGGTTTCTGATAGTCTTGACCTTCCTCGATATATTTCTAAGAACTGTCACGTAGAATGACACCATCTGATACTGCTGACACAGACAAGTAATTTGGTGATACCGAAGATTCAACTTTCATAGTGAATCTTGCTGAAACTCATGATCAATGTAACATGCCCCAAGTGATTCAGATGGAGACCTGCCCCTGACTACTCAGCACTTTTGAGAGATTCTTTTAATATTGACTTGACTGCCACAGATGAGTTGGACAATAACATGTCATGCCCCTTGATTTATAACCAATTGTGTCCATGAAAGGACTGTTACTGGAAGTGTCTTTCTCTTTGACCCATCCTTAAAGTAATTCTGTCCATTGGGAGGATTTTCACTCAATGAATATTCTTCATGTGAATTTCTCTATTGTCAAACACTTAGTCATATGCAAACAGTGGTATTAAAATGCAAAGCTTATGTCTGTCTTAAACTTTAAAAAAATCATTTTTTAGTAAAACAAAATTTGTAAGAATGTGATATCAACTCAGGATTTATAGTAAACCTTACAGGAGTCAGGATACCTTTTTGTAACAATATGTTTTCAAACTAACCCATGCTTTAGTTAGGACTTTGAAGGGTTGTAACGTGGCTTGGTTCACGGTTTAAGAAATAAAGGATAAAGGCTCAAAGTTTATTTGTACCCAACCTGTTCTCCATGATGTCCTTCAGTCCTATACTTAGTTAATTATGCATTTAGGTTCCAATAGAGTTCGGAATTATAGCACTGATACTTGGTGATGGTTCAGAAACTGAAAGTTTATTTGAGAAGGCAGTCATTTTTTCTTGTAACATCTTTCTTTTGTTGAGGATTTGTAGCGACCTCTTTTTGACTTTATTTTCCCTAACTTTTGCCTGAACTATTTTGTTTGAGATTACAGTCAGCGGGATGCCCCAGTTTTTTCCCTAAGTCTCCTTCATAGGTTCGACTTAGCGGGCTTTTCTTTTGAAATATAATGACTGCCCGACTTAATGATTACAGGGAACCATCACCGACTTTTAATTTCGAAGGATGTCTTTGATACTACCTTTTTTGTATGAAGTAAAAGCTTGCGATTGAATGCATAACTAAATTAACTGAGAAACTACCCTGCCCCAGGTTATGATTAAGGGTTTAAATTTTCATGAAAAAGAAAACTCCTACTTCTTAGGCTCAAAGGGGTTGACTAGGGATTAACTTCCTTATATCTCCACTGTTTAGGAATTGAAGCAACGCCTGTACATCGTTAACAAGGTCTGTTCAAAAGCATACTGTATGAGATTATGTTATTGTTTTTGTCATCCTCCCTCTAAAGGCTTATAGCTTTTAATGAGAGTTTAATATCACAAAAAGGAAGTAAAAAGCACAGTTTAAATATAGTGAAAACGAATGGATTAATTCAAGTCAAACATATGCAATGCATTAATTAAAAAAACAAAGTTTGAAATAAAGATAAGTGTTCGAACAAACAAAAGAAGTTACAACTGAAAATTCAAATGAACTGGACACTCTAAATCTTAGTCATGATTTGGCATGGAGCAGTGATCATATTAGGAGTCTTAGGAGGGTCAAACTCAATCTCCTTAGAATCAATCATATATAAAATCTCGTTCTTCAACGGCCAACAACCATTCGTATAATGTACAGGACTATTAGAATGGTATGCAAACCTTGCATTGGGATGACATATTGGAGCGGAAGTATTGGGATTCCGAGGAATATCCTTCAACGTAATCAACTTTTCCTTCAACATGTGTTGCAACGCTTCAGCCAATGACATGTTGATTTTGGTAAATTATCTTTTGGGTGTATCCTGCTTACGCTGATTACCCTGTTGTCATTGTTGCACTGGTTCAGGATTAGAGATCAGTACTTCCCCCAAAGATTAGTTCTGATCTCTCTTATTACGACCCTTCTGGCGGTATACAACATTGGACTCTTTCTTCCCGTTGTATGACTTCTTCTGAGTATCGGAAGAGGTAGCCACCTGGATTTTACCACTTCTGATTCCATTCTCAACATGTTCCCCTGTCAATATCAGTTCAGTGAAACTGGCTGAAGAATTTCTAAGTAGGTGATTATAGAAAGGACCTGTCAGCGTGCTCATAAACATGTCAACCAATTCCCTATCAGCTAAAGGAGGTTGAAACCTGCCTGCGAGATCTCTCCATTTTTGGGCATACTCTTTGAAGCTTTCATTAGAGCCCATGGATATACTATGTAATTGCGTATAAGTTAGTGAGAGATTAGCATTATCTTGGTATTGCTTGTAGAAAGCGGCATCCAAATCTTCCTAGGTATGAATATTGGTCCCTTCTAGGTGATAGAACCATTCCAACTGAGTTCCAGACAGGCTCTCTTGGAAGAAATGAACCCATAATTTCTTGTCAGCAGTGTGTGGTTGGATCTTTTGAACATATGACCTCAAATGAAGCTTTGGGAAAGAAACACTGTCATACTTTGCAAAAGTGGGGATTTTGAACTTATGAGGAATGATAACTCCTGATACTAAACCCATATCCTCAAAATCCAACCCAAGAATTTTCTAGTTCTCCATAGAATTTAGACGATCTTTTAGCTGCTTGCATTTTCATCAGCATGGGGGATATTGTTGATTCAAATAATCTTCTTCCTCTTTATCAGAGTATTTAACAGGACCATGATTTCTTTTTTCAGTTTCACCATTCTTATCCTGTTCATCGTCTTCGTCTAATGCAGTATCAGGATCTTGAACTTGCTTGACTGGACCCCTGAACCTTCTTCCCATGTTAAGGATCTCGGCCAATTTCTTTTTCTTTTTCTTATTCTCTTTGGTGATGAGTGTCTTCAATTCTTCCTGCCCTTGGCTAAGTTCAGGAACATCTGTTGGAACTGGGCATTCTGAGAATGAAGATCTTTGAGGGTTTGTTCAAGAGCCATTTTTGCTGAAATAAACAACAAGAAGATGAGAAAACATGTCTTGAGAATACCTGTTATGTAATGATATGCATGACATGTAGATGCATATGCAATGTTTTCAAGGATCTCGCGGGATTAAAAATTTGAAAATACATCTGGTTGCAACTTTGTCTTGAAGAACTTTGAGTCTTTATTTTTGAACGTCATTCTATAAGAATTAAGCTCACCATATCAAGTGGGTCCTAGCCCCTGACTCAAGAGAACATACTTTGATCTTTGACGGAATCAGGTTAGAGGAAAATAAATCCTCTCGCCCCTTGCTAGCAATCTGGCTTATGATAATCCTGCACCAAAGGTCTCTAAGATCCTTGAAATGGTTAGTAAAAATGCCATGATGTCATGATGTTATGATGTCATGATGTTATGTTCATGTTTAAACAAGTAGCAAACACAAAAAAAATCACACAAAAGCCTTAGGTTTAAAGGCTTGAATGAGGTCCATAGGTAAGTACCCTTCTTTATTGAAGTTAAGTTGGCTCAAACTGTCCTAAAGTAGTAACTGGGTTCTAGGAATCTCATATCACAGATATTTCGCGAAGGTTTTATTTTAGTACGACAACTGACTTGTGTAACGCCCGTTAATTTAATTAATTATTTATTTAAATTATTTTTGGATTATTTGTTGAAAAGTTGTGAAATATTGAGAATTGTTGGTATAAGTTGTTGGATTATTATTAATTGATTAATTAGTGATTAATAATAATTATAATGTTGGATTTAATGGAATATTGTGTTGGGCTTATATTATTTGTTGGAAGTAGTAAAGTGGGGGTGTGAAAGATAAGCCCAATAGAATTGCTGATATAAGGTTAAGCTGACACAATGATTTGTTTTGTTGGTGATTAAGGAGTTCTGTACGTTGACCGGAAAAGTTGCGCGGAGAGAGGACCAAGCTGCCCGGTGTCGAGTAGAGCAAATCAAAGTTGTCGGCTGGAAGTTTGGTAGAGAAACCTTCATGAAAGGTAAGGGTGGGGCTCTGACCTTATAATGGGATTTATGATGTGTATTATATGGGAATTGGTCGATTGTATGACTATGTGTTGATGTTTCTGGATTTGTTATTGAAGTTGCCCGTTTATCTATGTTGTGGTCATTAAGAAGTCACTGTATGACTGTATCGCATGATTAGTGAACATGTTATAGGAAGTTTCCCGGTTGTTATGTTATGCATGTTTGAGTTGTCTGTATCATTGCCCGATATAAATGATGATTAGGTTAGTGTAGTGTATTACTAGGTGTTGTGGTCGTTATGAATGTTGTGGTGTCCCAAGCAGTTGGCAGGAAAATTAGGGATTATTGCTGTGGTCATTATAGGAAGGGTTCAACATGACCGTTTTTTACAATTAGTGAATCTGTTGAAAGTAGATATAGTTTCCCGTTATGGTAGTACTCCGAGCAATTAGCCGGAAATCATGGATTATGCTGTGGTAGTCGTTATGCTGTTGTATTGTTCTATGTTGTTGGCCGGAACTAGTGGCCGAGGAGAATGCTGGTGGTGTTAGATGCTGACCGGAATTTAGGCTGTGAGGTGTGTCAGAGAATATGTGTTCGATGTCGAGCGGTATTAGGCTTCAAGGCGTGCTGAGGAGCACAGTAGTGATGTCGAGTGGTACGAAGCTGCAGGTTGTGTCGAGGAGCATAAGTAGTTGTTATTCTTTTGTTTTTGTGCGTGTTAAGGAGTCTTGAGTCAGTTATTATTATGTCTTTATTGCTGTGTATCTCGAGGGGCTTGTAGTTTCCTTAGTTCTATTGCCCAGTTGTGTCGATTTGGTCGTTATAGTGTGTTGTATAAGTTGTTCTGAGTTGATAAATTACAGGTGGTTGATTTAAGTTGAGATGCCTCTAAATTGGCAGATATTATGTTGTAGGCTTACGACCAAAGTTGAATTATGTTGATGTTGAATCATTGTTGATGTTGTAGGTTTATGGCCAATGTTGATTTATGTTAATTTGTTGTTTGTTGTTGTTGTTGCTACATTCATGTTATGTTGCATACATCACATATCAAGTTGGAGCTGATGCTCGTTAAGTTGGCCTGGATTGTAAAAATATTAAGTTGAAGGCTTATTCCTTGTTGAGTCCTCTATTTATTGACATATTTTTAAGTTGGGAGTTCTGCTCCATTTGTACCACATACATTTTCATAAAGACAAGTTGCATTCTGTGTTGCATTCTGAGTTGCATTCTGAGTCGTTGTATGGTTGATTCGATTATGCTTATGTTGTTAAAATTTGAGGAGTGGTGAATATGTATAAAATGAGTTTAATGTTTTATTTATCATATGTTATATTATATGGTTCGATATCTCACCCATTCTATTTGAATGTTACCCATATGTTGGTAACGTGCAGGTAATCCATAGTGAAGGTGGTTTACCTTCAGCAGTTTGAGTCAGTGTCATTGCTCTCATATGTAACACTCGGGGGGATGAATGCTTGATATTTTATTGTTATTATTCATTGGTTGCACTTAAAGTTGTTGTTCGTTAAATAACTATTATCTGAAGTTGTTTTAGTTTGATAAAGATGTTATATTTTGTAAGTTGAATATTTGTTTCCGCTGTGTGGTTATGAATGTTGTTGGTTTTAAAAGATTAATTTATTATTGTTGTTGGTTCATCCAAGTTAATGTGTTATGTATCTGTAATGAATACCGTTGTTTTAAGTTTTAATTGTAGCATCCCGGTTCGATTGTCGGAATTTTATATAACTCTGATTTCATATAATTGTCGGGTAGAATTGGGGTGTTACAAAGTTGGTATTAGAGAAAGTCAGTTCGTTCGACCAAGTTATCGAGTCATAGTTTGTCTAACAATCGAGTATTGTTAATTTGTGTTTTAACCGTTGTTTATGTTGTAGTGATAAGTTGAGATTTCTAGAAGGAATGATTTTGCACTTGCTGCTGCTTTAGAGGCAATGACGCATGCTATGGAGAATCAGCCGAACGCTGATGGGAATACTGGATCTCGTAGTTTGGAGAACTTCCAGAGGGAGAATTCGCCTACGTTCAAGGGTAAGCATGACCCTGACGAAGCGTTGGATTGGTTGAAAGAGATTGAGAGAATCTTCCGTGTAATGGACTGCACTCCAGTGCAGAAGGTTCGGTATGGTGCTCATATGCTAGCAGTCGAAGCTGATGACTGGTGGCTAGAGACGTGTCAGAGGTTGGAAGTTGTAGGTGAAAATGACATTTTGGCTATGTCCCGTAGAGAATTTTTGAGGAAGTATTTCCATGAAGATGTTCGTGGTAAGAAGTAAATTAAGTTCCTTGAGCAGAAGCAAAGAAGTATGTCGGTTGTTGAGTATGCTGCAAAGTTTACGGAGTTGGCTAAGTTTTATCCGCACTATAGTGAAGCTAATGCTGAGTTTTCGAAGTGCATCAAGTTTGAGAATAGGTTGCGCCCAAAGATCAAGAAGGCAGTTGGATACCATACGATTCATGTTTTGTTGATTTGGTTGATAGTTACAAAATTTATGAAGAGGATAATAATGCTCACTATAAGATTATCAGTGAGAAGAGGGGTAAGCACCAACAGAACCGTGCTAAGCCCTATGATGCCCCCGTTGGTAAAGGTAAATAGAAAGTTGCTCAGGGTCAGATGACTAGTGAGGGAGATGCTCCTGCTGGTGTGGTTTGTTTCGAATGTGGGAAACCTGGTCATAAGAGCAATGTGTGTACTGCTAAGGTAAAGAGGTTCTTCCATTGTGGCAAGACGGGACATGTGGTATCTGAATGTAAACATAAGGAGATGCTTTTCTTCAATTGTGGTGAAGAAGGACACATTGGTAGTCAGTGTCAGAAGCCGAGGAAGGTGAAAACCAGTGGAAAGGTGTTTGCTTTGGCTGAGAATAAGGCAGCTAATAAGGACAACCTCATCAGAGGTACATGTTTCATTAATAGTACTCCTTTAATTGCTATTATTGATACCGGTGCTACTCATTGCTTTATTGCTACTGATTGTGTTGAAAGATCGGGTCTTATGATGTCTTCTATAAATTGAGAGATGGTCTTCGATAATCCAGCAAATGGGTCAGTGACTACTTCTCTTGTGTTTTTACAGTTCCCTTTGTTGATCTTCGACAGAGACTTTGCTGTTGATTTGGTTTGTTTGCCTTTAAGTGGGTTGGATGTGATCTTAGGTATGAACTGGTTAGAGCATAACTATGTTCATATTAATTGTTATAGAAAGTCTGTGAGGTTTTCTACTCCTGAAGAGGAAGAAGCTGGTCTGTTGTCCGCTAGACAGTTACGACAGTTGATGCAAGAAGAGGCTCAGATGTTCTCGTTGATGGCGTCTCTATCTGTCGATAATCGAGCTATAATTGAGGAGTTGCAAGTGGTGCGTGAATTTCCTGAAGTTTTCCCTAATGAAATTCTCGATGTACCGCCAAAGGTGGAAGTTGAATTTGCTATTGATCTTGTACCTGATACCAGACCTGTTTCTATGGCACCATACAGGATGTCTGCATCTAAATTGTCAGAATTAAAGAAGTAATTGGAAGAGTTACTTGAAAAGAAGTTTGTAAGACCAAGTGTATCGCCGTGGGGAGCTCTAGTGTTGCTAGTAAATAAGAAAGATGGAAGTATGAGGCTTTGTGTTGATTATAGGCAATTGAATAAAGTGACGATTAAGAACAAGTATCCACTTCCAAGAATAGATGACTTGATGGATCAATTGGTGGGTGATCGTGTGTTTAGTAAGATTGATTTAAGGTCGGTATATCATCAGATTAAAGTGAAGGATGAAGATATCCAGAAGACGGATTTTAGAACGCGTTATGGAAATTATGAGTATTCAGTGATATCTTTTGGTGTTACTAATGCGCCAGGAGTATTCATGGAATATATGAGCCGTATCTTTCATACTTATTTGGACTGGTTTGTAGTGGTGTTCATTGATGACATTTTGATTTACTCTAAATCGGAAGAAGAGCATGCAGAACAATTAAGAATAGTATTGCAATTTTTGAAAGAGAATAAGTTATATGCAAAGCCGTCTAAGTGTGAATTTTGGTTAAAGAAGGTTAGTTTTCTTGGTCATTGTGATACAGTGGGAGAACTGACTTGGTTGTTTTGCGTTTGATCGCAAATGTTGCGGTTAGCAAGAGTCGCCACCTACTTTTCTTTTATCCAATAAGGAAAGGTGAAAAAATATAGGAAAGACCTTTGAGATGTTTTCTTGAGTTCGGGGGGTAGACTATGAAAAGGGAAGGTATTATCACCCTTTTCATCCATGGTTTTCCATGGGCTCTTAGTTACGTGCTAGATCACTTGCTTTTGTTTGAAATTATGCTTTGTGTGGTTTTGAAAGTATTTTTGAAAAGAGGCCATTGTTTAGGCAAACTTTGTAATAATTCTCATTCGTAGGAATGTATACAAAGTGTTTGATCTTTTGAAAATGTTTTCAAGTTTTGAAAGATGTTTTGAAAGTGTTGGTGTTTGTTTTTAAAATAGCAACGATGTTTTGTTTTGAAATGGAGCAAGTAACTAGGAAGATTCTACCTACTCAAAAGTCTTTCATGTTCATTTTCTTTTTATTTTGACATTGTTACCTTACCATCGATTTGGTACGTAACCCTATATCTGGATGTAAAAGGGACGGGCGTGAGTCATCGTATAACCATGATTAGCAATGTTGCAAGATATCTTCGCATTTTCTTTTAGGGACTAAGATCATTTTGAGAGGCAAAATAGATAGCGTCATCGAGGGACTATGATCTTGTATTTTTGCTTGTCTTTTCTAAGATACCTCACATGCATAATATGGTCATTTTTGTAAGGCAACCAAGTGGATTTACTCTAAGGGTGCTTGTGTGCAAGTGTATCGATTTTCATGCTTTGTTTTTGTCTTGATTAGGGTTTGCTATTTTGTTGGTTTTAGTCTTTCCATACAAAACCCTAATTACTAGCAATTTGTATATAAAGCGATAAATTGCGGAATTTAAAATTACTACGCTATTACATTATTAGGGGAGGGGGTATACAAATTTACAAATGGGGATTTGCAAGAAATTAAATCCAAATTAACTATTACAACCATATTGAAATGTACAATACAAGAAGAAAAAGGACTTGTTTTTGAAAGTGGTTTTTTGTCTTAAGAAATGAATTAATTAATAAAAAAAGAAAATATTTTTTTATGTCTTTTTTATATTAATAAAGAGGGTATTAATACTAAAAATGACAAAAAGGGAAATAACGAGAGATAGCATTAGCATGCTGCTGAAAGCAAAGCAAAGGGGATCAGAAGTTCTGATGCCGGGCGCACTGTGGTTTAGAAGGAAGCGTCAGAAGTTCTGGATTGATACACTCTGAGGTCCTACAAGAAACGTTAGAGGGAAAATATAAAATTTTTGGGTTGCTATGTGCTGAACTTCTGAATGTTAGAACAGTGAGAAAGTCTTAAAAGTTTTGTGTATTAAAACAGTAAAGTGAACTCAGAAGTTCAGTATGTGCTAAGACAGTGAGTGAATATCAGAAGTTCAGTGTGTGTTAACAGCAAATGAACATCAGAAGTTCAGTGTGTTTAAACAGTGAGAAAATCATAGAAGTTCTGTGTGTGTTAATAGCGAGTGAACATCAGAAGTTCAGTGTGTTTAAACAGTGAGAAAATCATAGAAGTTCTGTGTGTTAAAACAGTGAGGAAATCATAGAAGTTCTGTGTGTTAAAATAGTGAGGAGAACTCAGAAGTTCTGTGTTGTGCTAAAACCGCGAGTGAAAATCAGAGGTTCTGTGCTACATTTCAACTCTTTCCTCATATTAATCAGCACATCAGCAATTTATTCAGTTCTTAACAAATAGCAAATCAGAGGGATAAAAGCGCAACAATTTATAGAAGTTCTAATCCTGATTATGAGCCTAGCCTTAATCAAGAAGTTCTGATCCATAGTTTTTTCTACTTATGCAATGATATAGACAACATCAATACTATGATATTTACATATTTAATAATGTTCTGAATGAAAAGAGGCAAAGCTAGAAAGACTTACCTTGAATCTGAAGCGTGTGCTTGGAACTTGAGTTGGTGCTTTCAGATGTTATGGAGTCAGTGAGAGCAACGGAACAGTGGTTATGTTCTTCGATTCAAAGAGAAGAACAAAGGTTTTGTTTAGGATTTGCAAAGGTTTTTACTGTTTCCTTTTCTCTCTTTGATAATTCTCTCCCTCTCTCTAAAATCCAGCCCTTGAAAGTGTGATGGAGCAACTCATTTATAGGTGAGTTTGTTGTGGTTTTGGAGGGGAAAAATGGGATTTGAACACTTTTTGGCATCCTGTTCCATTGCTTTTTTATCACAGTTTTCGTATGCTAGGATGCTGCCTTGTTCTTGAAGCAAGTATGGTGGTTAGCATCTTTTAGCTGTGCCTAAGATGGATTTGTAAGCATGAATTAAGGAAAAGTACCTTCAGAGGCAAAAAGCAAAGCATGGGCCTAGCATAACCTTGTATCAAAGTTTGTTTTTTCAAGGACAACAATGGTACTTCTATCTCACACGTGGGGAAATCCTATAGATAAAAACTCAAAAGTGGTTGTGAGCATTAAATGATGATGAGACTTATCAAACCAGAAATCCCGCGCCATGAGATTGTGCATCATAGCTTAATTCTGGGCCATAAATTCAACATCATCGCAACTTAGAACAAACATCCAACTTCTGATCCCTGAATCCCTTTGCTCCAGCATGTTCTGTAGGAGTTCTCATACTTTCCCAAAAGCTTGTAACACGCTTTGTAAATCCTCTTTGAATTGCTATTGCAAATTCTGACTGGACCTTTATAAAAACCGGCCCAGAAGTTCTAACCAAATCCTTTTTTGGAAAGGTCCAAAATTTGCTGAAAGCTTCAGTTTCATGGACGTGTCTTCAAGGATTTGTAGCTTGAAATCCCAGCGTTTCTAGGAGAAGTTCTGTTCTATAAAGTTCTAGATCTTATTGAAATCTACAACTCTTATGTCAGAAGTTCTTCCAGAATCAGCTTGCATTACGGTGAAAATCTGGCCAGAAGTTCTGAGCTTATCATCTTTCCTAAACACTTAGAAAAATTTCTAAATATTTGGAATTTTGACTTTTCCAAAGTAATTTTGACTTTTGATTTTCTTGATGAAACAAACTTCATATTTCAACCTGTCTTGATGAAATATGATTCTCTAAACTTGATATTTGACCTAAAAGTCAAAGTTTGATTTTTTCAGTGTGCAATTGACCATTTTGCCCTTGTGCCAATTCCAACCCAAACCGATGTATAAGTGCTTCAACCTTGGTTCATGAGGGATTTTGTGAGGAGTTTCTTGAGAAATGAGAGGGAAAATTTTGGGGTACAACAGCTGCCCTTATTCAATCTTCTTAAACCTAAAGAGTTAGATTGGCGGATCCGCCATTCGTGACTTGAAGGTGGAAGATGATTGGACACTAGAGTGCCCAGAAATTTGCACTCGAAGATGAATTGTGAATGGGATTATAGATGCCTTCCAAGGGTGACTGTTGACAGAAAATGGACTAAGTCTGAACTTGATTTTAAATGGAACAGAATCAGAATAAATCTTGGAGCGATTTATATGAACCAGAAAAGTTCATTTGGACAGTATCATGATAAATTGTTGAGAGGTTTAAACTAAACCAAAAGAGGTCTTGAATATTCTTTAACAGGAGAAAATCAGAGTAGATCTTTGAGCGATTTATCTGAACCAGCAGGGGTCTGAATATTCTTTAATTTATGATGGGCCTGCATAGGGATGCTTCATGACGAGTTAGTGTAAAACTTCATCTTGGAAATAGGTGGAACCTGCGTAGGGTTGCTTCATGATGAGTCAGTGTAAAACTTCATCTTGTAAATAGGAGGAACCTGTGTAGGGTTGCTTCATGACGAGTCCGTGTAAAACTTCGTCTTAGAAATATGTGTCGTCTTGGAAATAGGAGGAACCTGTGTAGGGTTGCTTCATGACGAGTCCGTGTAAAACTTCATCTTGGAAATAGGAGGAACCTGTGTAGGGTTGCTTCATGACGAGTACGTGTAAAACTTACTCTTGGAAATAGGAGGAACATGTGTAGGGTTGCATCATAACGAGTCTGTGTAAAACTTCATCTTGGAAATAGGAGGAACCTGTGTAGGGTTGCTTCATGACGAGTCCATGTAAAACTTCATCTTGGAAATAGGAGGAACCTGTGTAGGGTTGCTTCATGACGAGTCAGTGTAAAACTTTATCTTGGAAATAGGAGGAACCTGCGTAGGGTTGCTTCATGACGAGTCAGTGTAAAACTTCATCTTGGAAATAGGAGGAACCTGTGTAGGTGTTGTACCCCAAAATTTACCCTCTCATTTCATAAGGGATCACCCTGGATCCTAGGTTTGCTTCTATCAAGTTTCCAGGCCTTGAACTATCAATTTTTCCAAGGAAATCACTTCCAAGGGCAAAATGGTCATTTGCATGCTGAAAAGTCAAACTTTGACTTTTGGATCAAAATCAAGCTTCAAGAATCATATTTCCTCAAGACACGTTGAAATATGAAGTTTTGTTTCATCAAAATCCAAGAGGTCAAAATTCTAAATACTTAGAATTTTTCTAAGTGTTTAAGAAAATAGGACAAAGTCAGAACTTCTGACCAGGTTATTACTAAAATGATCAACAAATTCTGGATACTCTCAAGGCAGAGTTTGGTCAGAACTTCTGGGCAAGTTTTCACAAAAAGCTTCAGTCAGAGGTTGCAAACATGGTTTAGAATATGACGCTTTAATCATAATATGTGGAAGCAATGTTCTCCTTCAGAACATGCTTGAGCCAAAAGATAAGAGGATCAGAAGATTGGATGCTACGCTGAAGCAGAACTTCTGATCCAGAACTAAGCCTTGGTGTAGAGTTTCACGTTGCAGGATTTCTGGCTGTGATAAGTCTCATCATTATTTAATGCTCACAACTACCTTATGAATCTTTATCCAAAGGATTTTCACCACGTGTACCTCTACTATCTTGGGATAGCAACTTTGCTTTTGCTTTTCCTTAAATCCTGCTGACAGCCACCATGCTTGCTTAAAAGACAAGGTAGCGCTTCAGCACATGAAGGCTATTTTCAATGCTTTGGTCAGAACTTGACCAAATCCCAAAACATTGCTTATACAACTCGCTGCAGACCTATGACCAACAGCTGGTTCAGCCTACGACTGCATCCCATGATTACACCAAAATAGCATACGAAAACTGTGATGAAAAAGCAAAAGAACAGGATGCCAAAATAGGTTCAAATCCCACTTGTTTTTCCCCAAAATCACAGCAAATTCATCTATAAATACTTGGCTTCATCACACATCTAAAGGGGCTGGATTTTGAAGAGAGAGATTGGCCAAAAAAGAGAAAAAAGGAAGTTGTAAAACCTTCATAAAAATCCAGATTTCTCATACATAAAAACAAAACTTTGTTCTTCCCTTTGAACAAAAGGACGCAACGACTCTTCCGTCTCTCTTGCTGACTCAGAACATCCAGAGGCGGCCACTCAAAGCACCAAGCATGCTCTAGGTAAGTCTTTCTGACTTTACTTGCCTTTCATTCTGAACATCATTAACATGTAAATATCATAGTATTGATGTTGTACATATCATTGTATTAATAGAAAGACTATGGATCAGAACTTCTAGAATAATGCTAGGCTCAGGCTTAGGATTGGAACTTCTATGATCTGTTGTGCTTTGATTATTCTGATTTGCTGAACTGAATAAATTATTGTGCTGATTAAGAGTTGAAATGTAACACATAACTTCTGTTTTTCACTCATCATTTTAACACACCGAACTTCTAGGGTTTTCTCACTGTTTAAGCACGCAGAACTTCTGAGTTCTCTTCACTATTTTAACAAACAGAACTTCCATGATTTTTCTCACTGTTAACACACACTAAACTTATGATGTTCATCCACTGGCACAATACAGAACTTCTGAGTTTCTCCTCACATGTCAAATACACTAAACTTATGATGTTTCCATCAACTGTTTTCAAACACTCAGAGTTTGTGACTTTCACATGCTGACAATGTACTGAACTGCTGACGTTTGCTCACTGTTTTAGTGTAATAAAAAACTTCTGACTTTTGGTTCATTGGCTGCATACCACCCAGAACCTATGTGTTTTCCCTCTAACGTGTCTTGCAGGATCTCAGAGTATGCCAATCCAGAACTTCTGATGCCCACTGACGTTCCTTTCTGAGTCATCACGCGCCTGGCTTCAGAACTTCTAATCCTAGTTGTTCTTCTTGCAGCAGCACGCTGTTTCTATTTTGCATTTATTTTCCTCTTCATCATTTTAATATTAACTCATTTTTAATATTAACATAAAAAACATAAAAATATTTTCCTTTTAATTTATTTCCTTAAGACAAAAACATTTTCTAAACACGTCCATTTCTTTCTTATATTATGCATTTCAATATGGTTGTAATAGATAACTAGGACTTAAATTCCTTGCAATCCCCATTTATACATATGTACCCCCATCCCCTAAATATTGTAATAGCGTTGGACTTTACATTTTTGCAATTTACTGTTTTCCTTATATTGTATAGTAATTAGGCATGTATGGCAAGAGATAAAATCAACAAATAGACCATAAAAAATCAAATACAAATGCATGCAATCAAATAACACTCGCACACTTACACCCTTAGGGTAATTCCACTTGTTGCCTTACAAAATGGCCATGTTATGCATGTGGGATGTCTTAGCACAAACGAATAGAAAAATACAAAGATCATAAACCCTCGATGACGCTATCAAAGTTGCCTTTCAAAATGATCTTAGTCCCTAAAAGAAATGTTCTAAGTCATCTCACAACATTACTATCATGGTCATTCAATGACCCAACGCACGTCCCTTCATATCCAACGATGGGGCTTCTTATCAAATCAATGGTAATATAGCAACGTCTAAAGGAGGAGGAAAAACACATCTAAGACCTTTTGAGTAGGTAGATTACTTTTATTTACTTGCTCAATTTCAAAACAAACATCCTTGCTATTTTCAAAACAATCACATACATCTTCAAAACACTTTCCAAACATTGAAATATTTTCAAAAGCTCAACACTTTGTATACGTTCTTACGAACGAGAACTATTACAAAAGTTTTCCTAAACGATGGCACCTTTTCAAAATACTTTCAAAAACCACATCACAAAGCACATTTTCAAACAAAAGCAAGTGATCTAGCGAGTAACTAAGAGCCCATGGAAAACCATGGATGAAAAGGGTGCTAATTCCTTCCCTTTTCATAATCTACCCCCCGAACTCAAGAAAACATCTCTAAAGGTCTTTCCTGTGCTTTTTCACCTTTCCTTATTGCATAAAAGAAAAGTCGGTGGCAACTCTTGCTAAACCGCAACATTTGCGAACATAAACACAAAACCTCAAGTCAATTCTCCCAATGTATCACAGTAGGGTTTCTTCATGATGAGTCTGTGTAAAACTTCGTCTTAGAAATAGGAGGAACCTGTGTAGGGTTGCTTCATGACGAGTCCGTGTAAAACTTAATCTTGGAAATAGGAGGAACCTGTGTAGGGTTGCTTCATGACGAGTACATGTAAAACTTAGTCTTGGAAATAGGAGGAACCTGTGTAGGGTTGCATCATGACGAGTCCATGTAAAACTTTATCTTGGAAATAGGAGGAACCTGTGTAAGGTTGCTTCATGACGAGTTCGTGTAAAACTTCGTCTTGGAAATAGGAGGAACCTGTGTAGGGTTACTTCATGACGAGTCAGTGTAAAACTTAATCTTGGAAATAGGAAGAACCTATGTAGGGTTTCTTCATGACGAGTCCGTGTAAAACTTCATCTTGGAAATAGGAGGAACCTGTGTAGGGTTGCTTCATGACGAGTCCGTGTAAAACATCATCTTGAAAATAGGAGGAACTTGTGTAGGGTTGCTTCATGACGAGTATGTGTAAACCTTCATCTTAGAAATAGGAGGAACCTGTGTAGGGTTGCTTCATGACGAGTCCGTGTAAAACTTCATATTAGAAATAGGAGGAACCTGTGTAGGGTTGCTTCATGACGAGTATGTGTAAAACTCCATCTTGGAAATAGGAGGAACCTGTGTAGGGTTGCTTCAATCGGTCGTATAGATAAATGCCCTGACTTGTTACATGTATTAATCTGGAACTTGAAAATGGTTGATGGTAGCCATATGTTGATTGAACTTTTCCTGAAAAGGTAAAACGTTAGTTGTATGCAATATCATGATGTATGAAATGCATGGTGTCATGATTTTGTCGAATGCACTTATCATGTGTGAAATGTTAATGAATGTATTTTTCTGGGAAAATAAATCCTTGACAAATGCTGGGGAGTCAATAAATACCGGACTACTGTTGAAGAGTAGGTGTGCCTCCAAACTTTGCTTAGAATGTTTCCACCGGGGATTCCTGTTTTGTTGTTTTAAGGAGAACTCTGCTGGGGAATATTGAAAACTCTGTGGTGAGTGTTGATTCTTGCTTAGGGAAAAGATTTCAAGAGCCTTGGTTGTTCGTTGCTCTATTGGGGAGTCAAAGTTGAACTAATATCTGGTTGGGTCCAGGCTTCATAGTAACTTGCTTGGGATTGTAGAGTAGTCTACTGGGGAAGAGGAGTTATGGTCCTTTGATCTGTAGTAGTCGGAGAGGCACACTCAAGCTGGGGAATCTGTAGTTTGTTAGGGAAAAAAAACCCTGTTGTCAGTCTGTTGGAAAGGTGACGACTTTACTGGCAGGAATCCTCGAGGATTTTTGAGGTCGACTCAACTGGGAAAAAGGTTTTCAGAGATTGAAACTCTGGCTGGGAGTCCTCCTATGAGAGGGATTTTAGGGAGATTTGTCATTGCCCCTAGTATCAAGCATTTGTGGCACTGCCAGGAAATGTTTGGCTGTACGTAATCCTTTGTTGGAATTCGCGTTCAATGCCCCAAGTGATGGAGATGGAGACCTGCCCCCGATTATATTTAGCATTTCCTGATAGATTTCTTGGAAACTTGACTGGACTACCCCAGGTGTACCGGATAGTGACATGTCATGCCGCTTTGTTGATAGGAGATTTGTCATTGGAAGTGTCATCCCATTTGAAGTGATTTTGTTCACTAAGAGAGCTTTCGTTCATCGGATATTCATTGTGTGAATTTTTTTGTTGTCAAATAAATAGCCACATGCAAACAGTGATATTTAAATAATGCAAAGTTTATGCTTGTCCTAAAGTTTTAAAAATGCATTTTAGCAAGTAAAGAAATTTCGTAAGAAAACTTTAACTCAAGATTTAGGGTAATGCCTTACAGGAGTCAGGATACCTTTTGTAACAGTATGCTTTCGAACTAACCCATGCTTCCATTAGGACTTTTGAAGGGTTGTAACGTGGCTTAGTTCATGGTTTAAGAAACAAAGGATTAAGGCTCAAAGTGTATTTGTACCCACCCGTTCTTCGTGATGTTCTTCAACCCTAAACTCAGTTAATTGTACATTTGAGCTCCAATTGAGTCTGGAATGACATTTTGGTGATGGTTCAGACAAGTTAAGTTTATCGGAAGGAAGTCATTTTTGCAACATTTTTCATGTTGTTGAGGATTTGTAGTGACTCCTTTTTATTATCTCTAATTTTGCCTGACTTATCTTGTTTTGAGATTACATTCAGCGGGCTGCCCCAGATTTTCTTAAGTCTCCTTCGTAGGTTTTGACTTAGTGGGTTTTTCTTTTTTGAGAGATAATGACTGCCTATTTGGTAGGGAACCATCATTGTATTTTGATTCCATAGGAATGTTTTTGATGTCATTCGTCGTATTACGAGATGAGAGTTTGCGGCTAAACGCGCGTTTGAATCAACTGAGAGACTACCCTGCCCCAGGTTTTGATTAAAGGTTTCAAATTATGCAAAAAAGAAAACTTCTACTTCTTTGGCTCAAAGGGGTTGACTAGGGATTATCTTCCTTATAACTCCATTGTTTAGGATTTAAAAGAACGCTTGTACATCGTCAGCAAGGTATGTCCAAAAGCATACTGTATGAGATTATGGCATTGTTTTCGTCATCCTCCATCTAAAGGCTTGTAAATTTTACAAGAGTTGAATGTCATAAAAGGAGTAAAAAGCACAATTTAAATAGAATTAAAATGAATGGATTAATTCAAGACAAACATATTTAATGCATTAATGAAACAAAGTTTGACTTTAATAAATAGTTGTTTGAATAACAAAAGAAATTACAATTGAAAATTCAAAATGAACGAGACGCTCTCAAAGATTCGGCGTAGGAGCAGTGTTCACGTTTGGAGTCTACGGAAGGTCAAAATCGATCTCCTTTGCATCAATAAAATTCTGAATCTTGCAATTCAACGCCCAACAATCGTTAGTGTCATGCCCAGGACTGCCATAATGATAAGCACACGTTGCATTAGGATTGTAGTTAGGAGATGAAGTTTTGGGGTTTGGATGAGCTCTTATCAACGTAATCAAATTCATCTTCAACAAGTGTTGTAGCGCTTGAGACTTCGATATATTGATGTTGGTAAACTGTCTTTTGGGCTCGTCTGGCCTTCGTTGATTTCCCCTTTGCTGTTGTCGGTGCAACGCAGAACTAGAGATCAGGACTGCCCCCACTCGTTGGTCATGACGAATATTTTGACCATACACAACATTGGACTCTTTCTTCCCATTGTATGATTTTTTCTGAGCATCGGAGGGTGTAGCTCCTTGAATCTTTCCGCTTTTGATGCCAGCTTCGACTCTTTCACCAGTCAGTATTAGTTTAGTGAACCCGACCGAGGAACTTCCGATTAGGTGTTCGAAGAAAGGTACTGTCAAGGTTCCCAAGAAGATGTCAGTTAGATCCCTGCCAGTTAAAGGGGGTTGCACCCTACCAGCCAGATCTCTCCATTGTTGCGCATGTTCTTTGAAGTTCACGTTGGAACCCATGGTCATGTTCTGCAATTGCACACGAGTTGGTGTAAGATCAGCGTTGTACTGGTACTGCTTATAGAAAACAGCAGCTAAATCCTCCCAGGTGTGGATGCGAGAACTCTCCAATTGATAGAACCATTCAAGTTAAGTCCCTACTAGGCTCTCTTGGAAGAAATGGATCCAAAGCTTCGGATCGGTTGTGTATGGTTGAATCTTGCGGACATAAGACTATAGGTGCATCTTAGGGCAGGATACTCCATCGTATAGGACAAAGGTGGGGACTTTGAACTTTGGCGGGATGACCACTCCAGAAACCAAACCCATGTCTCCTAAATCCAAGCCAGGTATCTGCTGAATTTCCATAGTAATGAGGCGATCCTCCAACTGTTTGTACTTGTCATCACCGGGAGGATATTGTTCTTCAGAGTAATCAGCCTCGACTTCATCAATCTCCAGACTGTTGTCTTCTTTATGACTATCCCCCATGTTGGATGGAGTTGAAAGATCTAGATCCCCCTTGAGTGGTCCTTTAAGTCTCCTTCCGAAGTTCAGGACGCCTACTGACTTCTTGGACTTTTTCTTCTTGTCTTTGAGAAGAAAAGTCTTCAGGCCCTCTTGCCCCTTAGCCAAAGCCAAGAACATTTGTTGGAATTGAGCATTTTGAGCTTGGAGATCTTTCGCCGTTTGTTCCATATCCATCTTACTGAAATAAACAGTAGGAAGATAAGAAGGCCCGTATGGGAGAATCCTGTCATGATATGATGCATGATATGTGGATGCATGTTGTGGTCGGTGGATTTAGAACTGACTGTTTTTAGCTGGTTTCATGAAATGTCGCGGAAGCAAGAGTCGCCACCGTCTTTTATGTTCTCCAACGTGGAAAGGACAAAAGCACAGCAAAATTCCTTATGAGAATGTTTCTCGGTTCGGGAGGTAGATTTATAGAAAGGGAAGGTGTTAGCACCCTTTCTATCCATGGTTATCCATGGGCTCTTAGGTACTTGCTCTTATGTTTTCAAAAATTGTTTGCTTTTCAAGTGTGAATGGGTTTGAAAAAAAAAGTTTCTTTGGAAGATTTCTGAATGACTCTTGTATCTGTCCTCAAGAGTGTTTGAAAAATTTGTTTTGAAAGCTTTTGAAAGTGTAAGGTGTGAAAAGTATTTTGTTTGTTTTTGAAAAGAGCAAGTACCCATGAGTTATCTACCTACCCTAAGGAATTAAGCGGTGTAAGTGTCCTTTAGGTAGTGCCATCCCACCATTGAGGGGTAGGTAGCACCACCGTTGGAGGTGTTTAGGTCAATTCGATTTTAGGGACAGTGTAGTCATCGAAGCAACAGTAGGACACCTTAGAAGCTACCCTTATGTCCTTGATCCTTTTTTAATCTGAGGCAACCGTTTCGAGGCAACTGTTTCGAGGCAACTGTTTCGAGGCAACTGGATCATGGACATAAGGACCGCTAAGACGTCCTATACTTGACGACCACGTTTCGAAGGCAACAAGTGAGGCGTACCCTAGAAGTGGTGTGTGTATTTGTGTGTTGTATTCAGTTAATGTTTGTCTTTGTAATTAGTGAGCTACGAGTTGTTTTTATTTACATACATTCTTTCATGCAAGTTTAGCAGTTAAAGGGGTGCGGAAAGTAAATTGCGGAAACATAAATCCTACGCTATTACAAGGCGCGGGTCTATACATCGCCAAAAATTACAAAGACCCGTTTTTAGTAAATAAGTACGGAAAGTAAATAAAAACAGTAAAAGTCCTAATTACTATTACATCCGGAGGCAATTACATAATAATCCAAAATAAGGAATTAAAATTAAAATGCGCGCGAAAGAAGAATCGGGAATGTTCTAAGGGTGTTGACCCCTTTTAGAAAAGAAATTGATTTTTTTGGTCTTTTTTGTAATTAAAATGAAATTAAAGCTAATTAATGACTAATTAATTAATTTAATTAAAGAAAATATTTTATGTTTTTTATGTTTTTATGAAATAAAAGAAATGAAATAAAATTAAAAATGAACTTTACCTAATTCTAGATCTATTTTAATTATTTAAGAAAAGGAATTAAAATTGCCTAAATTAAACTAATTTAGTTAATGTTTATTTACAAAATAAAATAATAATAATAATAATGATGATGTAATTCTATTTTTTTGATTTTATGAAAATATGCTAATTAAGTTAATTTGTTAATAAAAATAAAAAAGGGTTAGAAATTAAAATAATAGAAAAACAAAACAAAATGAAAAAAAAAGAAGTAAAACCAAGGGGGGGTGTGGGCCAAATAGGAGGTTTACTGAAGCAATCCAAGCCCACTGAAATCTAAGCCACGTTTGACTTTCATGGTTGCCTGCAACGTGCTTGACTCCAGATCATGGTGTGCTACACTTTTTGTCCTTTGGATCTGCGTTGATGACATATGGCAGCGCTGGGAAGTGAGACTTATGATGCACCTCATATTGGAATCTGCACAGGAAAACGTTGAAGAAAATAATATGGAAATTATAAGGGACCTGGGAAGAACTTACAACGCGGTATGAGCCTCAGGACTTGGCAAAGGTTGCTTTAGCTTCAGGGTGTGGCAAGAAATAGAACCACGTGCTTGTTTTGATCTGAAGATGCTCGCAACTATGTTTTAGAACTCTCACTTTTTGAATAATTTTTGGGTTTTGCTGTTGGCCGTTTCTGCACACACCCTTTTTTTGAATGAGGTTGGGAAGGCTTGTATATATAGTAATGAAATGTGTATCAATCCAAATAATGGTCATAAAGCCTTTGCATTCATGTTTAAGATTATGCCATGAACTCCATTGAAACAACTTTCCATTTTTGTGTCAAATTTGAATTCTTGCTTGGAATAGGCCCTTGCACTAATTTGGAATGTGTTTTAAGGTGTATCAAAGCTAATCATCACAAAATATATCCCTCCATTAATTTCTTTGATTTTTATTTGATTTTAAAAGATTTAAAATGAATTAAATCAAATAAAATTAAATAAAAATGGAAAAATTAATTTTAAATCTTGAAATAAATTGTGGGACACGTGGGAAGCATGGCCAAGCTGAAACAAGTGGAAAAAGTGGGCCCCTTTTGTCAAAAATGAAGTTTCAAGGATAATTGACTTTGGCCATTTCACAAAAATTTCCCTACTTCTTCAATGCATATCTTGCTCAATTTTAAAGCTATGAACATGTTCTTGGATATTTTGGAAAGTCCTTGAAGCCCTCTAACCAATGTCTTTGGTCCCATGTCATTTTGATTTACCAATCTCAAGTTATGGTCTTTGACTTAAAGTGCCTTTTTGTTGACTTTTGAAAATGACCTATAATGTTGAAATTGATAACTTTTTGTGAGAGCATTTCTTGGACTTGGAATGTGAAGATGAATTGTAGGAAATGTCTTCCTCTTCAAGATGAGCATTGGATGGGATTTTTCTGATGAACCATGAAAAAGTTATGCCTTGGTCAAGTTACAGTTGACTTTTCAACTGTCCAAAAATAGAAACTTTTGACACCTTGATGATTTTTGAGCCATTCTTGTGAAATCATGGTCAAGACTTGACCAAATGATGATTGTGGCTTCAAAATAAGATGTTGACCAAAATTTTTGACTTTTGACTGCCAAATGACCATTTTGCCCCTACAGTTGACTGTGAAGCATTTAGGGTTTTTTGACTGTGCAACTTGACCTTGTGAGCCTTGAAACTTGGTATGTAGATACTTGACAATGTGTATGAGCATATGGGACTTGATTGAGCCCTTGAAAACCTCAACTTCCTTGCAGGAACCAAAACCCTAATTTTGCTTGGCTTAGGAGGATGCTTGACTGTGTAGCCCTTGAGTAAACTTTGAACCATTTGAGGTGATGCTTGGTAAAACTCTGAAGAATATGGGAGGGAAAATTTTGGGGTACAACAGTTGCCCCTGTTCAATCTTCTTATACCTGAGGATGTAGATTGGCTTGTGTGCCTTTCGTGATCCGAAGGTGGAAGATGATTGAACACTAGAGTGCCCAGAAATTTGCACTCACATAGTAGAGTATCAACAGTGTGATAGCGGGAATGGGCTTACAGATGCCATTTGGAGAGATGGTGGATAGGAGGATGGGCTTAAAGATGCCATCTGGAAGTGTGACAGAACCTTGTCGGGAATGGGCTTATAGATGCCTTTGGAAAGACGGTGGATAGGTGAATCTGAATAAGAAATAGAATAGCTTCCGTGTCTGGAGCATATCTAGTCTGTGCCTGATTGCTGACGTCTGAATAAATGGTAGAATGACCGCCATGTCTGGGGTATATCCATACTGCATGAGTAACAGAATGTCATCCGAATCTGGATCGTATCTGGACTGAACAATAGAATAGCATCTGGGATGGAGCATCTCTAAGTTGTCTTTAGAAGTTTGAATCTGAATAAGAAATAGAATAGCTTCCGTGTCTGGAGCATATCTAGTCTGTGCCTGATTGCTGACGTCTGAATAAATGGTAGAATGACCGCCATGTCTGGGGTATATTCATACTGCATGAGTAACAGAATGTCATCTGAATCTGGATTATATATGGACTGAACAATAGAATAGCATCCGAGATGGAGCATCTCTAAGTTGTCTTTAGAAGTTTGAATCTGAATAAGCAATAGAATAGCGTCCTGATCTAGAGCATCTCTAGGCTATATCTGAAAGGAAATCTGAATAAGTATCAGAACGTCGCCATGCCTGGGTCACATCCGAACTATCTCTAGAAGGAGTCTTGAATAAGCAAAAGAACAACATCCATATCTGGAGCATTTCCAAGCTATCTCTGAAAGGAAATCTGGAATGAGTATCAAAACGTCGCCATGCCTGGGTCACATCTGAACTATCTCTAGAAGGAGTCTTGAATAAGCAAAAGAACAGCATCCATATCTGGAGCATTTCCAAGCTATCTCTGAAAGGAAATCTGGAATGAGTATCAGAACGTCGCCATGCCTGGGTCACATCTGAACTATCTCTAGAAGGAGTCTTGAATAAGAAAAAGAACAACATCCATATCTGGAGCATTTCCAAGCTATCTCTGAAAGGAAATCTGGAATAAGTATCAGAACGTCGCCATGCCTGGGTCACATCTGAACTATATCTAGAAGGAATCTTGAATAAGCAAAAGAACATCATCCATATCTGGAGCATTTCCAAGCTATCTATGAAAGGTAATCTGGAATAAGTATCAGAACGTCGCCATGCCTGGGTCACATATGAACTATATCTAGAAGGAATCTCTGAATAAGCAAAAGAACAACATCCATATCTGGAGCATTTCCAAGCTATCTCTGAAAGGTAATCTGGAATAAGTATCAGAACTTCGCCATGCCTGGGTCACATATGAACTATATCTAGAAGGAATCTCTGAATAAACAATAGAATAGCATCCGTGGTTGGAGCATCTCTAAGTTATCTCTGAAAAGAAATATGGAATAAGTATCAGAACGTCGCCACGCCTGGGTCACATCTGAACTATATCTAGAAGGAATCTTTGAATAAACAATAGAGTAGCATCCGTGGTTGGAGCATCTCTAAGTTATCTCTGAAAAGAAATCTGGAATAAGTATCAGAACGTCGCCATGCCTGGGTCACATCTGAACTATCTCTAGAAGGAGTCTTGAATAAGCAAAAGAACAGCATCCATATCTGGAGAATTTCCAAGCTATGTCTGAAAAGAAATATGGAATAAGTATCAGAACGTCGCCATGCCTGGGTCACATCTGAACTATCTCTAGAAGGAGTCTTGAATAAGCAAAAGAACAACATCCATATCTGGAGCATTTCCAAGCTATCTCTGAAGAGAAAATCTGAATAAGCAAAAGAACAACATCCATCTCTGGAGCATTTCCTAGCTATCTCTTTAATGTAGATATGCCCTGTCTAGATACAGGTATCGAATCCACAATCAATCGCTCACAGATATGCCCTGGCTAGATGCGGGTATCGAATCTGGAATTGCAACAGTTGATAGTAATCGTCTTTGGATTGACCTTTTTCCTGAAAAAGGTAAAACATCAGTTGTGCAATGCATGATGTCATGATGTTCTCAGGGATAAATGATATTGTGTGATATGATGCGTATGTGCATGCATTGTGTATGTAAGCAAGATGTATGAAAGGTGATATATTTATGAATGTATTTTCGTCTAGGAAAATAAATCCTTGACGAATGCCGGGAAGTTGAATCCTGGGCTGATGTTGAAGAACAGAGTTCTTCGTTTCCGCTGGGGATGATGGTTGCAAGAATAAACCGGTAGGAGAAGATGACTCCGTTGGGGAATAAACATGTTGGGGAGATTACTCTGCGGGGAATACTCTGTGGGAAGAGATGCTTCGCTGAGGTTTTGATGATAACTCCGTTGGGGATACCGTTGATAAGTTTTGTTGGGGAATTTGATGAACTCCGCTGGGGGATAGGAAGAGCTTCGCCGAGGACGATCTTTCCGTTGTAATTAGCTGAGGATAACCCAGTTATAAGCTCTGGTGGAGAATAACCTTCTGAATAAAGCCGGGGAGAGACGTTCGTGCCCTGCAGGGGATAAGCTTCCAGACTCTACTGGGGATAAGCTTCCTACTGGGGAGATTGATTCAACTCTCCTGGGGAGGCTTTTTGAGACTGTACTGGGGAAGTGGCTCCACTGGGGTGTCTTGTGTTCCGTCGGGGAACAATCTTAGATTAAGACTGTCGGGGATGCTTGTAGGGAACATCTGTATACTCCGCTGGGGAATATTGAGATTTTCTGGGGATACCCAACTTCCATAAGGCTGACTGTAGGCTAACTCTGCTTGGGGAGAGTGTTGACGACTTGCTGGAGCTATTGTGCCTTCTTGGGGCTGATTGGAGACCAACTCTGCTTGAGGAGAATTGTTGAATCTTGTTTTACTCGACGGGGAGTGAAGGTATCCTGGTCGTTCTTCAGCCGAACTTACCTTGGTACCTGGAGGAAAGCAACTGTACAGTTTGGGCAACTCTTATTGCCCCAGCTTCTGTGGGAGAAGGTGCCTGTAGAGGTGCTTGAGGACTGCCGATTTGACAAATCTTCTTCTGGTAGGCAAGTGACAAGATGACGGGACATAGTTGTACGCTTTGATCCCTAACTTTTGCCAGGACCGCCCTTTTGGGTTTTCAGTCCACCGGGATACCCATTTTTGCCCAAGCCGCCTTTTCAGGTTTTCGACTTGCCGGGTGTACAAATTTTTTTCATTTTTATCCCTTATTTTTGCCCGAACCCTTTTGGTTCGCCGGGAAGCCCTTATTTTTGCCTAGGTGTGTCAACCTAGCGAGTCTTTGATTATGCATAGTATTTTTTCGACTAAGTCCACGCTCTCAGGATGTAGGGAGGTGCCCCTGCTGTTGTGTTGTGTTGCCATGCCATCAGGAGATGTTTGATCATGCAATATTCGTCGCTGGAATTTATGACCAATGCCTCAAGTGACTCAGGCGGAGATTTGCCCCAAGCTGGTTGGCCTTTTGAGAGATTCTCCAAATCTTGACTTAACTGCCCCAGGTGATGGACAATGATCATGCCATGCCCCTTGATTGGAGGTGCTTTTGTTCATTAGACATTTGTCGTGCGAACTTCTATGCTGTTCAAACAAATAATCATATGCAAGCAATGTTATAATAAAAATGCAAAGCTTATGTCTGTCTTGAAGTTTTTTGAAAATGCATTTTTCATAAAAACAAGCAAGTTTTGTAAAATGTGATGTCAACTCGTTATTTTACAGTGAGCCTTAAGGAGTTAGGATACCTTTGTAACAGTATGCTTTCGAACTAACCCATGCTTCAGCTAGGACTTTTAAGGGTTATAACGTGGCCTGGTTCACGGTTTGAGAAACAAAGGATAAAGGCTCAAATTTATCTGTACCCACCCGTTCTTCGTGATGTTCTTCAAACCTAAACTCAGCTAATCGTGCATTAGACCTTGTTTGAGTCTTTGCCTAGATATTCCGGTGATGGTTCGGATGTTGACAATTTATTTTGAATAGGCAGTCATTTCCTTTTGTCGAGGGTTTGTAGGGTCTCTTTTTTTTTTGATTTCGTTATCCATGTTTTTAGCTTGAACTGTTTCTTTTGTGATTACAGTCAGCGGGATGCCCCAGTTTTGTAAGTCTCCTTCATAGGTTTTGACTTAATGGACGTTTATTTTTAGGGATAATGACTTCCTGTCTTTATGATTATTCGGAACCATCACTGTCTTTTGTTTTGTGAGGACCTCTTTTGGTGCCATTCGTTATGCACTTGGATCAACTGAGAGAACTACCCTGCCCCAGGTTATGATTAAGGGTTTTAATTTTCGAAAAGAAAAACTCCGACTTCTTTGGCTCAAAGGGGTTGACGAGGGATTATCTTCCTTATAACTCCAGTGTTTAGGAATTGAAACAATGCCTGTACCTCATCAGCGGGGTCTATTCAAAAGCATACTGTAGATCGTGGTATCGTTTTCGTCATCCTCCATCAAGAGGCTTAGAATTATTAATTGAGAGTTGGCATCAAAAAATGAAAGCAGTTTGAATATAGCGAAGGCGAATATATTGATTCAAAACAGACATATGCGATGTATTAATGAAATAACAACGTTTGACAAAAATGTTTGAACAATCAAAAGAAAATTACAACTTGAAAAATCCTAATGAACAAAAAAAGTGCTTTCTATCCTAGCCATGTTTTGGCAAGGGAGCAGTGATCACATTGGGAGCCTCGGGCGCCTCAAACTGGACCTCCTTTGCGTCGATTAGATCCTGAACCTTGTTCTTCAAAGTCCAACAATCCTCTGTAGCATGCCCCGGGCTGTCAGAATGATAAGCGCAACAGACGTTAGGGTTATACCTTGAAGGTGTCCTGTTGGGATTCTTAGGAGGGTCCCTTAGAGTTACCAAGTTGGTCTCCAGCAACTGTGGCAATATCTGGGCCAAGGTCATGCTGAGGGGAGTGAATTTCCTTTTAGGTCTCTCTTCCCTTTGTTGGTTGTGATGTTGAGGAGCGCCGGCCGGTTTTGAAATAACCACCGCGTTGACAGCTTGGCGGTGTTCAGCATTGGATTCTTTCTTGAATGGCTTCTTCTCATTGTTTGAGGAGTCACCCTTTGGTATCTTCCCAGACTTGATACCGGCTTCTATTCTTTCCCCAGTCAAGATCAGATCTGTGAATCCGGCAAAAGAATTCCCAATCAGATGGTTGAAGAACGGCCCAGACAGGGTCCCCAAGAAGATGTCAACGAGTTCCCGGTCAGTCAGAGGTGGTTGCACCCTTCCAGCAAGGTCTCTCCACCTTTGCGCGTACTCCTTAAAACCTTCACCCGTCCCCAGTGACATACCCTAGAGTTGGGTACGCGTAGGAGCGAGGTCGGCATTATACTGATACTGCTTATAAAAAGCAGTAGCCATGTCCTCCCAGTTACGAATAGTGGTTCCATCCAGTTGATAGAACCATTCGAGTTGAGTCCCTGAAAGACCCTCCTAGAAGAAATGGATCCATAGATTCTTGTCTGCCGTGTAGGGCTGGATCTTCCTTACGTAGGAACGGAGGTGCAACTTAGGACAGGAAACCCCGTCGTACTTTACAAAGGCCGGTGCCTTGAACTTGTGAGGGATCACCACCCCAGAAGATAAACCTAGGTCCCCAAAGTCCAACCCAGACACACATTGAATCTCCATAGCATTTAACCGGTCTTCCAGCTGTTTGTACCTGTCCTCAGCAAGAGGGTACTGTTCGTCATTGAAATCTGCCTCGGTGTCAGAGACTACGGGACTAGGAACCCTTCCCTCTTGGTGACTGCCTTCCCCCACAGATGGAGTAGTCCTCTCAGCTTCATTCTGCAGTGCGTTCCCAGATCTGCGTCTAGGGTTGAACAAAACAGTCCTCTTGTTCTTCTTCTTCTGAATCAGAGTCTTCAATTCCTTTTGACCCTGGGCTAGGCTCATAATCAACTCCTGGAACTGGGCATTCTGGGCCTGGAGGGCCTTGATAGCTTGTCCATTGGATGATTCAGGATTCATGATGACTGCTGAAATAAACAGCGAAAAAGGTAAGTGACCTGCAACAAGTGTACCTGTAATGCAATGATATGTATGATATGCATGCAATGTTTTCAAGGACCTCGTGGGATAAACAAAGAATCTTATTAGAATTTGAATCCGGTGGCTTAATTGAAGGAACTGCGTATTGTTGAGAGTCCTTCTTCAAGAGTCAAGGCTCACCATATCGAGTGGGTCATAGCCCCTGACTCAAGTCATTAACCTTGGCTAGAGGAAAATAAATCCCCTTTACCCCTTGCTGGACATTTGATTCATCATGACCTGCATCACAAAACCCTTGAGGTCCTTGAAATGGATTAGTCCTTATGTAGGATGCATGCAATGGTATGATGTTATGCTATGCGTGGAGTAATGTAGGTAAACCCTGTTATGAGTCCAGATTAAGGACTGTAAACAAAACCTGCAAGAAACTCAAGTGTCAGATAACAAGTATGCAAGTAGTCAAGTTTGAAGGCACACAAGTCACACAAAGATCCCTTAGAGTTTAGGCCAACATGAAGTTTGGGATACTACCCTCTTGAAGTTGGTGGGCTCAAAACCTGTCCTATCAAAAGTAACCGGGTTCTAAGGAGCTCAATATCATAGGGTTGTTTTCTATGTTCATTGTTTTGATTTAGCCACTGAACTGGCAATCAAAATATCCCAAGAAAACAACCCTCAACTGAGTGTAGTATCGAGTATCAACCAACTTCGGACTGCACCAAAGTAGTTATCTCACTACCCCTAAAGAGGCCAGGATGGTTCAATTAAGGTTCCTAAGGTCAGTTGATGCTTCACGACACCACGCGGCGGCCCCGTACACTCCTTGACTTGACTCAAGGGTTACCGGTACTCACCAAAGTGCCACATCAACGTAGCAGACTGCTTCAACCGTGTCGGTATACCCCGCACAGTTCCCTCACAGTCTTGTTGCTACTTTCTAAGAGGTATCCCCCAGATCCGGGTTAGGATCTATAGAACTCCCGAGACAGGCCCAATAATATTAAAGCACACAAATCAGGCAATTGAAAACATAAGTATGATCTATCCTAAGGTACACCTCACTTAAAAATCTCCCCAGCAGAGTCGCCAGTTCTGTGATCGGTGGATTTAGAACTGACTGTTTTTAGCTGGTTTCGTGAAATGTCGCGGAAGCAAGAGTCGCCACCGTCTTTTATGTTCTCCAACGTGGAAAGTGTTGTACCCCAAATTTTGACCTAAGATACCATTTCCCATCTGCATCATTACATTGCAAGCGTTTTGATCTATTGATTTTAAAATTTATAACTTTTTCAAGTCGAGAGCTGTTTATTGTTGAACGCTAAGTTTATTAATTGATCAGACAATGTTTATTAATTATTTATTATCTTAAATTGAAATAATTGGGATTTTCTTTTCAGTTATTATATAATTTAAAGATTTTAAATAATAAAATAAATATTTGAAAAGAAGGTTATTAATTGATCAAACGATGTTATTTAATTATTTATTGTTCTAGGTTTAAATAATTGAAATTTTATTTTAAGTTATTATAATTTAGAAGAATTATAAATAATGAAATAATTAATTGAAGATAATTTAATTGATCAATGATGTTTGTTTAATTATTTATCATTCTAAATTTAAATAATTGGAATTTGATTTTCAGTTATTATATAATTTAAAGAATTATAAATGATAAAATAAATAATTGGAAAGAAGAAAATAATTAACTGGAAAATAATAGAATTTTATTCATTTTATTCTAATTGTACAATTGTTGTGTAAATACCGTATTTATTTACAACGTATTTACAATAATAATTTTTACAAAGTTTAAAATGAAATAAAAGCTATCCTAATTTTTTTCCTAAGTTCTAAATCTTCATTTTCTATCCAATGCTTCTTTGATGATCATTTAATTTTACCTGCAAAAGAATTAAAAAAAAAGTCAGAAATGAATATAATTAAAAGCAAAAAAAATTAATTAGCGTTCATCATTAAAAGCAAACGGCTGGAATCAGTTTTACTCTTTTTGCAAATCACGGGATTTCTCCCGGTTCACAAAAAGGGATGAATTTTTATTGATAAATATGAATGCACAAATTTAAATATGCTCAAATTCATTTTTTGGTCAAAATTGCACATTTTCAAAAGTCCACTGCATAGTTCAAAACAATATGCACAAATTCAATATTTTGTCAAACAGCATATTTCAAATCAACATCATATGCATAGCAACAACATATGCATGTATGCAAGTCAATTTTCAACACAAGGCATTCCAACGTAAACATGCCAAAATATAGGAAGAAGTCAAAATACATAAGGCTCCCATGTTGTACCATGCAAAGACAAAGAGAAGCAAATGTGCAGTTTAAAACCATTTATGCAAGCAATATATTTTCTTTTTCATCATTTTCCAATATTGTGCTTTTTCAGAACAGTAAAGTACATATCACATTTTAATGTATCAAATTGTACTTGAGAGAGAGAAGAGAGGAAGAGTGTGTTTTACAGGTTTTGGCTTAGGCAGGAAAGAGTTACAAAACAAATCAACAGTAATACAATAAGAAAATGGGAAGCATGAAAGAGGAATATGGACAAAACTGATGGAGCAGTAAGAAGTGCAGAGTATCAAGAGAAATATAGTTTAAATATACCAAACCTGTAGCATAAACAAAAGAGGCCGAACCAACTGTTATAACAACATCAAAGCCCCTTCAAAAATTAAGAGAGTTCAACCTGTCTAGAAGCCTTCCAAAACCAAAATCTGTCAAACAATAAAAAATTCTCAAAGTCTCAAAATACAACATACTGTCCAGCCTAACCATAGCCATTTCATAACCATGGCCTAAACCAGCATAAACAAACAAACCATATCAAAACCAATAAACCTGCATAACCGTAAAAACCTCAACCATTTGCCTAAACCACAAACTTGTTACCTATCCAAAAACCATGGCCTAAACAAACAATATACCATGTCAAACCATAACCTGCAAAACCAGTAAAACCTTTGGCTCATACTATTTGCCTATCCACCCTTTTATTTCTAATACACCCCTTCTTTCATTTTACTTTCTATTAGTTTTTTTTTAGAATTTTTATTAATTAGTCAATTAGTAATTTAATTAAATAGTAGGTGTAATTTAATTAAAACATTTTTTTAATAGTTTGACCCATCTTTATTAGTTTAACTTTAGAATTAATTTAGAAATTTTAATATTATTTTCATTAGATTTAAATTAATAACTTTTAAGTTTTAATTTAGTTTAATTATTTAACAACTCTAAAAAACCTATAAAAATAGGAACATATAAAATAAAAACCTTAAAAAACATTTTATTCTCTTTAATTAATTCCCTCGCTTTAATTAATATTAAATAAAGTAAAAAATGCATAAAAATGAAAACTATTAAAACATTTTCTTTTCCTTAATATTAGATAAAAATACAGAAAATGCATGTTCACACCATTTAGTCTATTATTTAATTGTTTCTATTTAATCATTATCCGCATAATTTTTTGTTTAATTATTTCATATTTACATGATTATTCTGTTTACGTCTAAATCTGAGGGAAAAATGATTAAACTGGTCGACTTCATGTCCTCGAGTCCAATCATGCGAATAGTTTCATTTCAATAAAACTTAAGACAATTTTTTCTCAAATATCCAATCTTTTCAAAACTTATACCTTTTAAGCAAAAACTTCGACATTAGGTCGTCGTATCTTCAAAAACCCGTCCGTACCCCTTTTCGGCCAAAACAATTTATTTTTAATCAAACGAACATTTTAATAAACAGATATTTCAAAATGTTCCTATAGAGTACTATAGATACATTGGGTGCTAATACCTTCCCACTGTATAACCAACCCCCGAACCATAGATCTCTTTTCAAAAACGCCTTGTATTTTTATTACTTTTAAAAAGTATTATTTTACATTGCACTTTAGGGTTTTATTTCGCTCTTTCCCTTTTCCCTTGGAAATAATAAAGCGCGGTGGCGACTCTTGCTTTTGTGAGGCGAATTAATCAATAATTCGATCTCCGATTTACCCCGCTACATTTTTTATCGCTACAGAATTGGCGACTTCACTGGGGAAATATTGACCTCTTGCTGGTCCATCCCTAAGTGGGTTAAGCCTAGTTTGTTTTATCTGTTTTATTATTATTGGACTTGTTTGATTATGTGTTTAAATTGGGGTGTTTGGGTTTTTTGCAAAGGACGAATCCTATACCCGGATTAAGTTACACTTAAGAATAGGACGGGCGGTACAGTCATGTTAACTTTGAGGGAGTAATCCCGAAGAAGGAGGCATGAGATCCCCCACTCAATGGAAGGCCCTCTTGAATTTAATATTTGTTTACCGAGTAATCGAGAAGACATTATTAATTTCGACCTAGGAGCCAGAGAAATTGAGGCCTGTAGAACCCTAACCCATCTTGGCCTTTTTAGGTGTAGCGCGGAGACTATAACGGAGTAATTCGGAAGTAGTTGTTACGCGATGCTACGCTCAGATGAGTTTCTCTTGAGAATATTGCTAATTATTGAGTAATCAAGACGTTGGAAATATCCGAAGGAGGGATGTAGACTCTGGGAACTCTTAGAACCTTGTCTTATAGGTGTGATTGAACCGTAGTACATACCTTGGGGTGGGCTTTACCCTTGACTCCATGCTGAAACGTTGAACCTTTGAACCCCATGTTTGTGAACTTGTGTGTAACTGTTGCATTATCATTCATTCATGCATTCATCAACATTTTTGTGGAAAAACTTGTTTTTCAAGGAGCTTAAGAATGATTCTTGCAGACATCTCAGGCATTATGGAATTTGGAAGGAGAAACACTCGAAGTTTTAGTTTTAAGGAGCCCGAGATTGAAGAGCTGAAGAGTTTGATTCCTAAGATCAAGAATCCGACGGATTTTCAGAAAAAGTATGGGTCCATTATACCTCTCATGAAGCGCAAGATGAAGGAAGGCATTCTTAATACGTTGGTCCAATTTTACGATCCTTTGTATCGTTGCTTCACCTTTCCGGATTACCAGTTGATGCCCACCTTAGAAGAGTACTCCTACATACTTGGTTTGCCGATCACCGACTGTGTTCCTTTTTCTGGCTTGGAAGAGGAACCCAAATCTCACGAGATAGCGACCATCACCCACTTGAAGAAGTCAGAGATAGAGGAGAACATGACTACAAAAGGGGGAATCCGAGGTTTGTCTGCGCAGTTTTTGTTGAGGAAAGATCGTCACTTCGCTGAGATAAAAGATACCATTTCCTTTGAAGACGTCTTTGCTTTACTCGCTTATGGTCTATTTTTGTTCCCTAACGTTGATAAGTTTGTGGATATCAACGCCATCAGAATTTTCTTGATTGGAAATCTGGTCCCTACGCTGCTAGGAGATACCTACTACTCCATCCATCTTCGAAACTCTTATCAAGGAGGGATGATTATTTGTTGTGCACCGTTGTTGTATCAGTGGTATGTTTCTCATCTACCTGGGTCTGATGTTTTCTGGGATCTCGAGAAGGAACCGCGATGGGCGCCAAAAATTATGGCTCTCACTCATTTCGATATTGATTGGTATAATCGAGTTTACTATGACGTGAAGATCATCGATAGCTGTGGTGCTTTTCCTAACGTGCCTCTTCTTGGTACGAAAGGTGGAATTAACTATAACCCTGTTCTCGCGCGTCGTCAGTTTGGATATCCGATGAGGGACAAGCCAAATAACATCCAGGTGAGTGGTTTCTTTCTACAGGAAGGACAAGATCATCAGGCAGCTAAGAGAGAGATCGAAGGAGCTTGGCACCACATCCATGGGAAAAGGAGAGATATGTTAGGACATAGGGGTGCCGTTTCTTTGGAGCCTTACCTGCAATGGGTCCGTGCTAGGGCTTGTGCTCTCAAGATGCCTTATAAACCTGAGAAACCTTTATTCCCTACCGTTGCATCGTCATCTGTTGATATCCCTATCGAGAATATGGGAGAATACCAAGGAAATCTGGCTAGGATGAAGTCCGAGAGAGATGCTTGGAAAGAAAAGTACAATATGTCTGAATATGAGAATCGGGTCCTGACTCGACAGCTAAAGGAAAAGGAGGATTTATTATTTATTCAAGACGGCTGGTTCATTGATCACGATGAGAAACTTCGTCAAAAGGATGCTTTACTGAAGAAGTATGCTAGTGAAAGGAAGAGAAAGAGGGAAGGTTCAGTAAGCGTTGCTCTTGTTCCCCATCCACAAAAGGAAATCATTGATCGACTGGTAGCTGAGAAGAAAGAGATGGAAGACTTTTATGAAGAGAAGATCAGTAAGCTCCGGTTACAGTTGGTATTTGGTCCTTCATCTGATGATTCTGAGTGATCTTTAGCTTTTAGTTTTATTTTATTGATGTCATTTTGTAAAACTTTGTAAAAGGGCTTCATGTTCCGAAGTTGTAATTTACTGCTTTTATTATGGGTTTCATGCTCCAAATTTGTAATTTACTGTTTTTATTATGGGCTTCATGTTCCAAAGTTGTAGTTTACTGCTTTTATTATTGGGTTGTTATCCCAAAATTGTAATTTATTGTTTTGTTGTTCCAAAGTTGTAAGTTGTAATTTACCGCTTTTGATTAATGGATTGAGTTTTTGTTGTTCCAAATTCCTTTACCATTGATGTGTGCAAAATTATTGAAGTTCCTTGAAAAATTATTAAAATGAATCATCATTTGTATCACATATCATGCATCATCCAACATTCCGCTTCACATGTTTTCTAGAGTCTTATCCTTGTTTCTTTTTCCACTCCAAGGGTTGTCAACCTGTCTCGTCGATACGATACTCGAGCCAATCGTCAGAGGAAGATGGAAGATCTGGAACAGGAAAACCACGAGCTTCGTGAGGAGGTCGCTACTCTTCGTGTCGGTATGGAAAAGTTAACTGCGCTAGTGGAAAGTTTGGTGGCTGCTCAGAATCAGCCATCGACTACAGCTGCTGAGATTCAGACTTCAACTACTGTGGTTTCCGAGATTGTCACCGTTCCAACATCTGTGACTCAAATCAACTCTCCGCTTCAACATCAGATGCCGAAAGGTTTTCCGTGGGGAATGCCTTACAACTTTGTGCCAGAGGGGTATCAGCCTGTTGTACAACCTTTGTTTCAACCTGCTTTGTCTCTTCCTCAACCAGAGACAACTGCCATGCCGCCAGTAATTCCGTCTGTGACACCTTTCCCGCAACCGGTGATGACAACTGTCGCTCCTGTGGTTCACTCTGTGCCATACTTGAATGAACCCATTTATCCTGCCGAGCCTGCTGAAAGTTTGGGTCTTTTTGATAGAATGGAAGAATTTCAAGACCAATTCCAAGAAATGCAGAAGGAGCTCAGAGCGTTAAAGGGGAAGGATTTGTTTGGGAAGAACACGCATGACCTTTGTTTAGTTCCGAATGTCAAGATTCCAGCAAAATTCAAAGTGCTAGACTTTGAAAGATATAAGGGTGATTCGTTTCCTCGAAGTCATTTGACTATGTACGTGAGAAAGATGTCTATGTATTCTGATGATCATGACTTGTTGATTCACTATTTTCAAGACAGTTTGACGGGTGCTGCTCTAAAGTGGTATATGGGTTTAGACAGCATTCGGATCCGCAACTTCAACGATCTTAGCGAAGCTTTTGTCCACCAGTATAAGTATAACGTTGACATGGCGCCGGACAGGGATCAACTCCGGGCGATGTCGCAGAGAGACAGAGAATCTTTTAAGGAATACGCCCAGAGGTGGCGTGAAATTGCTGCTCAAATCTATCCACCTCTTGAGGAGAAAGAGATGACGAAGATATTCTTGAAGACTTTAGGTTCCTTTTACTATGAAAGAATGATCGCCAGCGCACCCAGTGACTTCACCGAAATGGTAAGCATGGGCATGCGGTTAGAGGAAGGGATTCGTGAAGGGCGTTTGGTTAAAGAAGGAAGTCCGTCTAGCAGTACTAAGAAGTTTGGAAGTGTTTTTCCGAAAGGAAAAGAGCAGGATGTCAGCGCATTGTTCTCAGGGAGACCAAGGAGAGGTTACTCTCACGTAGCGGCAGTCACTCCGGCTGTCCGCCCAGCTTTAATGACCCCAGCTCATCAAACCCCACCAACTCAACAACGGCCATTTCAGCAGCAGCCTCGACAACAGGCTTACCCATTCAACAATCAGAACCGTTCACCCAGAAAACCGCAATTCGATGCCATTCCTATGACTTATACTGAATTATTCCCTGCTCTTATCAGAAAGAATCTCATAACGACGAAGCCTCCTCCTGTCGCACCAAATAGTACTTCTCCGTGGTACAAGGCAGATCAGTTTTGTGAATATCATCAAGGGTCGCCGGGGCACAACCTTGAGAATTGTTTTGCTTTGAAGGCGGACGTGCAGAGGCTGATTAAGAATGGTATTTTGTCTTTCAAGGATGTTAATCCAAATGTTAGAGATAATCCATTGCCTCGACATGGGGCAACTTCAGTGAATATGGTGGAAGGTTGTCCGGGAAAGTTTCGAGTTTTTCAAGTTGAGCATATAAGAGAGTCGTTGATCAGGTTACATCAGAGTTTAAGAAGACTTGCCTTTGTTAGGCATCAACATGATTATGATGTTTGTGAATTTTGTTCAAGAGAGGTTGATTGCCCTATTGTGAAGGAGGATATTCAAAAGTTGTTAGACTAGAGGGTTATCACTATTACATATGACAGAAATCCGGAGGATGAAGTGAATGTTATAATACCACAATTCAATTTGCCTGAATCAGTAGAAATCGTTTATGACAGTCAGACTGCACCTGTTGATCCTTTGATCATTTACCCACCTGGTCTTGTGCCTTATAACTCAGACCAAGCTATACCGTATAAGTATAATTCCACAATGATTGAGAATGGGGTAGAAGTCCCTATACCAACAAGACCGTCTTTTGTTAACATTGCTTATGTGAGTAGAGTTACGAGAAGTGGACGTGTCTTTGCAGCAGTACCTTTGAAGAGACCAGAAGTTCAAGTTAGGAGGCCCGTACCGGCATAAATTCCAGCGAGAAATGTTGAACCAAGGGTCGAGATAGGCCGATCCAATGAACCTATCCCTCGTCCTGAGGATGATGAGATTCTGAAGCTTATCAAGAGAAGTGAATATAAGATTGTGGACCAACTTTTGCAAACTCCTTCCAAGATTTCTTTGCTTGCTTTACTGAGAGATTCTGGTGCCCATAGAGAAGCTTTGATGAAGGTCTTGGACCAGGCGTTCGTGGATCATGATGTGACGGTTGACCAATTTGATGGAATTGTGGGAAATATTACTTCGTGTAACAATCTTGGTTTCAGTGATGAAGAGCTTCTGGAGGAGGGAAGGAACCATAATATGGCTTTGCATATCTCAATAAGTTGTGGAAATGATACTTTATCAAGTGTGTTGGTAGATACAGGTTCGTCGTTAAATGTAATGCCCAAAACTACATTATCTCGACTCTCATATCAAGGTGCTCCCATGAGACCTAGTGGGGTAATTGTTAAAGCGTTTGATGGTTCTAGGAAGACTGTCATTGGTGAATTGGATCTTCCTATAATAATTGGTCCTCATACTTTTCAGATCACTTTTCAAGTAATGGATATTCGTGCTTCCTACAGTTGCCTATTGGGTCGTCCATGGATCCATGATGCAGGGGCAGTCACTTCCACGCTCCATCAAAGATTGAAGTTTGTAAGGCATAGAAAGCTGGTAATGATTGGTGGAGAGCAGGCTATGGTGGTAAGCCATTTGTCATCTTTCTCTTTTATTGATGCTGATGAGGATGTTGGAACCCAATTCCAAGCTCTATCTGTTGATAAGAATGAAGTGAAGAAACAAGGGATGTCTATTTCTTCTTTTGAGGATGCGCGACGAGTGGTGGAAAGTGGTTTGGAAGAAGGTTGGGGCCAGGTGTTGACTTTTCCCGAGAACAAGTCTGGAGAAGGTCTTGGTTTTCATCCCGTGTCTGCAAAAGTCAAGCAGGAAGTGGTTACTCGTCCGATTCAAGAGGTTTTCCGAAGCGCAGGTTTTATCCATCCGACTCCTCCTGAGGTTGATGCTATAATAGGAGACGATTCTGAAGAGGATTTACCCGATTTCGTGACGCATGGAGTGGTTTGCCAAAACTGGATTGCTATTGATGTTCCTGTTGTGATGCACATTTCCGAGTAATGTTTTGTCTTTATTTTTGAAAAAAATTCGCTCTGCCCAAGGCGAAAAGTATTTTGTGTCGGGCTATGATAAAAATAAATCCTTTTGCTCTGCCCAAGGCAAAAGAGAAATGTCTGGGCCCTTTGTTTCAAGTATTTCCCTTCAATGAATAAAATTGTTATTTTGTCCACTACTATTTTATTTTTCACTTTTTCTGGGAAATAGTAATGAAAATTAATTGGTAGTAATAGGAAAATAATAATATTTTATTTCATTTGTACAACATTCATATTAATCGATTTCTAAAATAAAGCATAATCATATGTGCAGATTAATCCATGACTTAACCATTGAAAACAATGATCATATGCCCTCTCCCAACTTTGAATTCCCTGTGTTCAGAGCCGAAGAAGAGGTTAGTGAAGAGATTCCTGTTGAAATTTCCCGTTTGCTTGAGCATGATGAAAAGATTATTCAGCCATTTGAGGAACCTGTAGAGTTGGTCAATTTGGGTGATGAAGAAGATAAAAAGGAAGTCAAGGTCGGAGCATTGCTTATCCCGGAGGTCAAAGATAAAATGTTGGAGCTTCTCAAAGAATATGTTGATGTGTTCGCTTGGTCCTACCAAGATATGCCCGGTTTCGACAACAATATTGTGGAGTATCGTTTACCGTTGAGACCTGAATGTCCGCCGATTAAGCAGAAGTTGAGAAGGACTCGTCCCGATATGGCTGACAAGATCAAAGAAGAGGTTCAAAAGCAGATTAATGCAGGTTTCCTGGTTACATCGGTCTATCCTCAGTGGTTAGCCAATATAGTGCCTGTTGCAAAGAAAGATGGCAAAGTTCGGATGTGTGTAGACTATAGAGATCTGAATAGAGCTAGCCCAAAGGATGACTTCCCATTACCGCACATTGACGTATTGGTCGACAGTACCGCAAAGTTCAAAGTCTTTTCTTTCATGGATGGTTTCTCTGGTTACAATCAAATCAGGATGGCACCAGAAGATATGGAGAAGACAGCTTTCATTACACCTTGGGGAACCTTTTGTTATCGGGTTATGTCGTTTGGTTTGAGGAATGCTGGTGCAACATACCAAAGAGCCATGACTGCTTTGTTCCACGATATGATGCATAAAGAGATAGAAGTGTATGTTGATGACATGATCGCTAAATCGCAGACTGAAGAAGATCACTTGGAACATTTGTTGAAATTATTCCAGCGTTTGAGAAAGTATAAACTCCGTTGAATCCCAACAAATGCACTTTTGGTGTTCGTTCTGGAAGACTTCTGGGTTTCATTGTCAGTCAGAAAGGTATTGAGGTAGATCCTGATAAAGTCAAAGCTATTCGGGAAATGCCCGCACCCAAGACGGAAAAACAAGTAAGAGGATTCCTTGGGAGATTAAATTATATTTCTAGATTTATATCTCATATGACTGCTACCTGTGGGCCGATTTTCAAGCTTCTCAGAAAGAACCAAGGATGTGTGTGGACAGAAGATTGTCAGAGAGCTTTTGATAGCATCAAAGAATATTTACTTGAACCTCCCATTTTGATTCCTCCGGTGGAAGGAAGACCTTTGATTATGTACCTGACTATATTGGAAGATTCCATGGGATGTGTGCTTGGTCAACAAGATGAGACTGGAAGAAAGGAACATGCCGTATATTATCTGAGTAAGAAATTCACAGACTGTGAGTCTCGATACTCATTGCTTGAGAAAACCTGTTTTGCTTTAGCTTGGGCTGCTCGTAGTCTGCGCCAGTATATGATTAACCATACCACTTGGTTGATCTCCAAAATGGATCCGATCAAGTATATCTTTGAGAAGCCCGCCTTATCTGGAAGAATAGCCCGTTGGCAGATATTGTTATCCGAATATGACATTGAGTATCACACTCAGAAAGCAATCAAAGGGAGTATTTTAGCCGACCATTTGGCTCACCAACCAATTGACGATTATCAACCCATCAAGTTTGATTTCCCAGATGAAGATGTTATGTACTTGAAAGCTAAAGATTGTGAAGAGCCGTTACCTGAAGAAGGACCTGATCCCGAATCGCATTGGGGTTTGATATTTGATGGAGCTGTGAACTCTTATGGAAGTGGAAATGGGGCAATCATCGTCACTCCCCGAGGTACTCATATTCCGTTCACGGCGAGATTGAAGTTTGACTGCACGAACAACATGGCTGAATATGAGGCATGTATTATGGGTCTCGAAGAAGCAGTGGATCTAAGGATTAAGATTCTTGATATTTACGGAGATTCGGCATTGGTAATTAATCAAATCAAAGGAGAATGGGAGACTCGTCATCCTGGTTTGATCCCTTACAGAGACTATGCTAGAAGATTGTTAACTTTCTTCAACAAAGTGGAATTACATCATATCCCTAGAGATGAGAACCAAATGGCCGATGCTTTAGCTACTTTGTCTTCAATGTTTCAAGTGAATGGTTAGAACGATGTGCCTACAATCTGGGTTATGCGCCTCGACATACCTGCTCATGTGTTCTCAGTAGAAGAGGTCACCGATGATAAACCGTGGTTCTATGACATTAAACGTGTTCTTCAAACTCAAGAGTACCCGCCTGGGGCATCCAATAAAGATAGGAAGACATTGAGAAGATTAGCAAGCAGTTTCTTCCTCAATGAAGAAGTATTGTATAAGAGGAATTACGACATGGTCTTGCTCAGATGTGTAGACAGACGTGAAGCAGACATGCTGATGCAAGAAGTACATGAAGGATCCTTTGGAACTCATGCCAACGGACATGCGATGGCTAGAAAGATGTTGAGAGATGGTTATTATTGGATGACAATGGAGTCTGATTGCTGCAAGTATGTGAAGAAATGTCATAAATTCCAGATTTATGCGGACAAGATGCACGTCCCACCGAATCTCCTCAATGTTATATCTTCACCTTGGCCTTTCTCTATGTGGGGCATTGATATGATTGGAATGATTAAACCCAAAGCTTCAAATGGTCATCGTTTCATCTTGGTAGCGATCGATTATTTTACTAAATGGGTGGAAGCAGCATCTTATGCTAATGTAACCAGACAGGTGGTAGTCAGATTTATCAAGAACCAGATCATTTGTCGATACGGTATCCCGAGCAAGATCATCACTGATAATGGTTCGAATTTGAATAACAAGATGATGAAAGAGCTTTGCGAAGAGTTCAAGATCGAACATCATAATTCTTCTCCTTACAGACCGAAGATGAATGGGGCTGTTGAAGCTGCTAACAAGAATATCAAAAAGATTGTCCAGAAGATGGTGGTAACTTATAAAGATTGGCATGAAATGCTTCCGTTTGCTCTGCATGGATACCGTACTTCAGTTCGAACTTCAACAGGTGCAACCCCTTTTTCCCTAGTTTATGGTATAGAAGCAGTACTTCCCGTGGAGGTTGAGATTCCGTCTATGAGAGTGTTGATGGAAGCTAAGCTTTCTGAGGCTGAATGGTGTCAAAGTAGATATGATCAGTTGAATTTAATTGAAGAAAAGAGATTGACAGCATTGTGTCACGGTCAATTATATCAGCAGAGAATGAAGAAGGCTTTTGATAAGAAGGTTTGACCCCGCGAGTTCAGAGAAGGTGACCTTGTGCTCAAGAAGATATTATCTTTCCAACCTGATTCTAGGGGCAAATGGGCTCCGAATTATGAAGGACCGTATGTCGTTAAGAAAGTTTTCTCTGGAGGTGCCATGATTCTCACAAATATGGACGGTGAAGAGCTCCCGCGTCCCATGAACGCCGATGCAGTCAAGAAGTATTTCGCTTAGGGTTGAGTTGACAGTTTGCTAAGTTGAAAACCCGAAGGGGCGGCTTATGCAAGCTTTTGGTCAGACCGGTCTTGGCATTTGAACACATTTTGGAAATTCGAAGTTGTTAGGGAGAATAATGATCATTGTTTTTATGTAACCCTTTCTTTCATGTACTATTTCCCAAACGTTTGTAAACCGTTGGAGTCGCATTGTTAGCGAACTACCATCTTATTAATGAAATTTGAGCATTCACCTTTTGTGGGCAAAATTCTAATTTTACGGAAATATTTGAAACAAAGTTATTTAAAGTATTCTTATTTTAAAAAAATGTGTCGTGAATAATGAAAGGAATATTAACAGTTGTTCCGAGGATGGTCAAGCCATAAAATGCAAAACAATACAGTAACTTATCCTTGCATGATGAATATGTTTCGTTTCAAAATCGTCATGAGGTGTTGGTTGTGTAAGCTTGTGTCTCTGGTGGTACTAAGTTTGGTGACTCCCCTTTTGTTCCAGTTAAGCGTTGTTTGGTTACCTTTATTTGGGCGATTTCTGAAGTGTGGTACGCTTTGTCTCATGCCAGTGGTCTATTGGTATTAGAAGATTGGATTTGAATGCTTTTCTCCTTAGAAGACTTGAGCCTTGTGGCGTGTTACGCTCCGACGTTGCTTTGTGGTTCCAGTTCCAGTTATTATCCATCTTTTTCTAGGATTGGCCGAGTATCTGTTATGTCGTGACATCTTATTGTCTTCAAGACATTCCGTCTGCTCGTTTTGTCAGCATAACATTCATTTATTCATTTACACTTATATCACGCATGCATATTCACATTTGCCATTGATTTTGGGTTGTACTTTGTTTATTCAAACAGCGTACATGTTTCTTTCTAAGTAGAAGGTTAGCTTAGGCAGAAAATGTGCTTCCTTTCTAAATTCCCCAACTGAGCTAATCCTCGTGGATGATTTTTTGATTCAGCTTACCTTGTCCATTTATGGATAGGATGAATTCCCCCAATCGAGTTACTTTCTCATTGGTTGGAGTCTTGCTTGACTGTTTTCTCTCTAGTTTCTTTCTGGATGAAGTTGTTTTCTCTTGCATAGGCTATCTTATTGATTTTCCCCAGTGAAATCGCGACCTAGACGAATGGTGCATTTATTTTGCACATTTAAGTATGTGATCTCCTCGGGAAGGATTGATTCATGATTCTCTTTGACGAAGATTTTATTCTCTGCCAGTGTCATCGCAATTTCCTTCTGAATTATTTTTTTGGAAAACGACAAGCGGCAGCTCTTCACGAGCAACTTGTACGTTATTATCTTGTGGAAAACGACAAGCGGCAGCTCTTCACGAGCAACTTGTGCGTTGTTATTATTGTAAAACGACAAGCGGCGATCTCTTCATGAGCAACTTGTACGTTATAGACATCGTTGGGAAAAGACAAGCGGCAGCTCTTCACGAGCAACTTGTGCGTTATTATTATTTTCGGAAAACGACAAGCGGCAGCTCTTCACGAGCAACTTGTGCGTTATTGTTATTTTTCTGGAAAACGACAAGCGGCAGCTCTTCACGAGCAACTTGTGCGTTATTATTGTTATTGGAAAACGACAAGCGGCAGCTCTTCACGAGCAACTTGTGCGTTATTATTTTGGAAAACGGCAAGCGGCAGTCTCTTTATTTGAGCAACTTGTACGTTATTATTTTTCTGGATTACAGCAAGCGGCAGCTTCTTTATTTGAGCAGCTTGTATGTTATTGGTATTTTTTGGAAAACGGCAAGTGGCAGTCTCTTTATTTGAGCAACTTGTACGTTATTATTTTTCTGGAAGACAGCAAGTGGCAGCTTCTTTATTTGAGCAGCTTGTATGTTATTGGCATTTTCTTTGGAAAACAGCAAGTGGCAGCTTCTTTATTTGAGCAGCTTGTATGTTATTGATATTTTTGGGAAGATAGCAAGTGGCAACCTCTTTATTTGAGCAGCTTGTATGTCATAATATTTTTTGGACGACAACAAGTGACAACTTCTTTATTTGAGCAGCTTGTGTATCTACAACCATATTATATCTCAGCATTAATTGGTATATCTCCGGAAATCTCGCAGAGAAAGTTTGTTATGAATCTTTACCTTCAGAAGTTGGTAGTCCATCATCAGCAAATTTGTTACTTTCTGTCTATCTTTGACCTCGAGTTGCGAACTCACTATTTTTGGGTCAATAATCTGTTTTATGGCCTATGCAAGATTCCTTCTTTGTTAGGGTCAGAGGTCGTATTCCCTCAATTTTATTCGCTGTCAAGAGTTTGTCATTTGAAGTCGATGGCTCGTTTCCCCAGTAGTGTATAATCCATGTCCATGTGTCTTGTTGGTGTTTGATTCCTCCAGCATTGTCTTGTTTCATACAATATTTTTTCTCTGTGAATTCAATCACTGCATTCATATCAAACATAATGGCGGTATCTTAGGGCAAAAATTTGCGTATTATGTATATAAGTACCTTCAATCTCGTCGAAACGAAGATTTTAAATCTTCATATCTCCGGATAGAAGAAACTTAAATAGGGGCAGCTGTTGTACCCCAAATTTTGACCTAAGATACCATTTCCCATCTGCATCATTACATTGCAAGCGTTTTGATCTATTGATTTTAAAATTCATAACTTTTTCAAGTCGAGAGCTGTTTATTTTTGAACGCTAAGTTTATTAATTGATCAGACAATGTTTATTAATTATTTATTATCTTAAATTGAAATAATTGGGATTTTCTTTTCAGTTATTATATAATTTAAAGATTTTAAATAATAAAATAAATATTTGAAAAGAAGGTTATTAATTGATCAAACGATGTTATTTAATTATTTATTGTTCTAGGTTTAAATAATTGAAATTTTATTTTCAGTTATTATAATTTAGAAGAATTATAAATAATGAAATAATTAATTGAAGAGAATTTAATTGATCAATGATGTTTGTTTAATTATTTATCATTCTAAATTTAAATAATTGGAATTTGATTTTTAGTTATTATATAATTTAAAGAATTATAAATGATAAAATAAATAATTGGAAAGAAGAAAATAATTAACTGGAAAATAATAGAATTTTATTCATTTTATTCTAATTGTACAATTGTTGTGTAAATACCGTATTTATTTACAACGTATTTACAATAATAATTTTTACAAAGTTTAAAATGAAATAAAAGCTATCCTAATTTTTTTCCTAAGTTCTAAATCTTCATCTTCTATCCAATGCTTCTTTGATGATCATTTAATTTTACCTGCAAAAGAATTAAAAAAAAAGTCAGAAATGAATATAATTAAAGGCAAAAAAAATTAATTAGCGTTCATCATTAAAAGCAAACGGCTGGAATCAGTTTTACCCTTTTTGCAAATCACGGGATTTCTCCCGGTTCACAAAAAGGGATGAATTTTTATTGATAAATATGAATGCACAAATTTAAATATGCACAAATTCATTTTTTGGTCAAAATTGCACATTTTCAAAAGCCCACTGCATAGTTCAAAACAATATGCACAAATTCAATATTTTGTCAAACAACATATTTCAAATCAACATCATATGCATAGCAACAACATATGCAAGTATGCAAGTCAATTTTCAACACAAGGCATTCCAATGTAAACATGCCAAAATATAGGAAGAAGTCAAAATGCATAAGGCTCCCATGCTGTACCATGCAAAGACAAAGAGAAGCAAATGTGCAGTTTAAAACCATTTATGCAAGCAATATATTTTCTTTTTCATCATTTTCCAGCATTGTGCTTTTTCAGAACAGTAAAGTACATATCACATTTTAATGTATCAAATTGTACTTGAGAGAGAGAAGAGAGGAAGAGTGTGTTTTACAGGTTTTGGCTTAGGCAGGAAAGAGTTACAAAACAAATCAACAGTAATACAATAAGAAAATGGGAAGCATGAAAGAGGAATATGGACAAAACTGATGGAGCAGTAAGAAGTGCAGAGTATCAAGAGAAATATAGTTTAAATATACCAAACCTGTAGCATAAACAAAAGAGGCCGAACCAACTGTTATAACAACATCAAAGCCCCTTCAAAAATTAAGAGAGTTCAACCTGTCTAGAAGCCTTCCAAAACCAAAAATCTGTCAAACAATAAAAAATTCTCAAAGTCTCAAAATACAACCTACTGTCCAGCCTAACCATAGCCATTTCATAACCATGGCCTAAACCAGCATAAACAAACAAACCATATCAAAACCAATAAACCTGCATAACCGTAAAAACCTCAACCATTTGCCTAAACCACAAACTTGTTACCTATCCAAAAACCATGGCCTAAACAAACAATATACCATGTCAAACCATAACCTGCAAAACCAGTAAAACCTTTGGCCCATACTATTTGCCTATCCACCCTTTTATTTCTAATACACCCCTTCTTTCATTTTACTTTCTATTAGTTTTTTTTTAGAATTTTTATTAATTAGTCAATTAGTAATTTAATTAAATAGTAGGTGTAATTTAATTAAAACATTTTTTTAATAGTTTGACCCATCTTTATTAGTTTAACCTTAGAATTAATTTAGAAATTTTAATATTATTTTCATTAGATTTAAATTAATAACTTTTAAGTTTTAATTTAGTTTAATTATTTAACAACTCTAAAAAACCTATAAAAATAGGAACATATAAAATAAAAACCTTAAAAAATATTTTATTCTCTTTAATTAATTCCCTCGCTTTAATTAATATTAAATAAAGTAAAAAATGCATAAAAATGAAAACTATTAAAACATTTTCTTTTCCTTAATATTAGATAAAAATACAGAAAATGCATGTTCACACCATTTAGTCTATTATTTAATTGTTGCTATTTAATCATTATCCGCATAATTTTTTGTTTAATTATTTCATATTTACATGATTATTCTGTTTACGTCTAAATCCGAGGGAAAAATGATTAAACTGGTCGACTTCATGTCCTCGAGTCCAATCATGCGAATAGTTTCATTTCAATAAAACTTAAGACAATTTTTTCTCAAATATCCAATCTTTTCAAAACTTATACCTTTTAAGCAAAAACTTCGACATTAGGTCGTCGTATCTTCAAAAACCCGTCCGTACCCCTTTTCGGCCAAAACAATTTATTTTTAATCAAACGAACATTTTAATAAACAGATATTTCAAAAGGTTCCTATAGAGTACTATAGATACATTGGGTGCTAATACCTTCCCACTGTATAACCAACCCCCGAACCATAGATCTCTTTTCAAAAACGCCTTGTATTTTTATTACTTTTAAAAAGTATTATTTTACATTGCACTTTAGGGTTTTATTTCGCTCTTTCCCTTTTCCCTTGGAAATAATAAAGCGTGGTGGCGACTCTTGCTTTTGTGAGGCGAATTAATCAATAATTCGATCTCCGATTTACCCCACTACATTTTTTATGAGAATGTTTCTCGGTTCGGGAGGTAGATTTATAGAAAGGGAAGGTGTTAGCACCCTTTCTATCCATGGTTATCCATGGGCTCTTAGGTACTTGCTCTTATGTTTTCAAAAATTGTTTGCTTTTCAAGTGTGAATGGGTTTGAAAAAAAAGTTTCTTTGAAAGATTTCTGAATGACTCTTGTATCTGTCCTCAAGAGTGTTTGAAAAATTTGTTTTGAAAGCTTTTGAAAGTGTAAGGTGTGAAAAGTATTTTGTTTGTTTTTGAAAAGAGCAAGTACCCATGAGTTATCTACCTACCCTAAGGAATTAAGCGGTGTAAGTGTCCTTTAGGTAGTGCCATCCCACCATTGAGGGGTAGGTAGCACCACCGTTGGAGGTGTTCAGGTCAATTCGATTTTAGGGACAGTGTAGTCATCGAAGCAACAATAGGACACCTTAGAAGCTACCCTTATGTCCTTGATCCTTTTTTAATCTGAGGCAACCGTTTCGAGGCAACTGTTTCGAGGCAACTGGATCATGGACATAAGGACCGCTAAGACGTCCTATACTTGACGACCACGTTTCGAAGGCAACAAGTGAGGCGTACCCTAGAAGTGGTGTGTGTATTTGTGTGTTGTATTCAGTTAATGTTTGTCTTTGTAATTAGTGAGCTACGAGTTGTTTTTATTTACATACATTCTTTCATGAAAGTTTAGCAGTTAAAGGGGTGCGGAAAGTAAATTGCGGAAACATAAATCCTACGCTATTACAAGGCGCAGGTCTATACATCGCCAAAAATTACAAAGACCCGTTTTTAGTAAATAAGTACGGAAAGTAAATAAAAACAGTAAAAGTCCTAATTACTATTACATCCGGAGGCAATTACATAATAATCCAAAATAAGGAATTAAAATTAAAATGCGCGCGAAAGAAGAATCGGGAATGTTCTAAGGGTGTTGACCCCTTTTAGAAAAGAAATTGATTTTTTTGGTCTTTTTTGTAATTAAAATGAAATTAAAGCTAATTAATGACTAATTAATTAATTTAATTAAAGAAAATATTTTATGTTTTTTATGTTTTTATGAAATAAAAGAAATGAAATAAAATTAAAAATGAACTTTACCTAATTCTAGATCTATTTTAATTATTTAAGAAAAGGAATTAAAATTGCCTAAATTAAACTAATTTAGTTAATGTTTATTTACAAAATAAAATAATAATAATAATGATGATGTAATTCTATTTTTTTGATTTTATGAAAATATGCTAATTAAGTTAATTTGTTAATAAAAATAAAAAAGGGTTAGAAATTAAAATAATAGAAAAACAAAACAAAATGAAAAAAAAGAAGTAAAACCAAGGGGGGGTGTGGGCCAAATAGGAGGTTTATTGAAGCAATCCAAGCCCACTGAAATTTAAACCACGTTTGACTTTCATGGTCGCCTGCAGCGTGCTTGACTCCAGACCATGGTGTGCTACACTTTTTGTCCTTTGGATCTGCGTTGATGACATATGGCAGCGCTGGGAAGTGAGACTTATGATGCACCTCATATTGGAATCTGCACAGGAAAACGTTGAAGAAAATAATATGGAAATTATAAGGGACCTGGGAAGAACTTACAACGCGGTATGAGCCTCAGGACTTGGCAAAGGTTGCTTTAGCTTCAGGGTGTGGCAAGGAATAGAACCACGTGCTTGTTTTGATCTGAAGATGCTCGCAACTATGTTTTAGAACTCTCACTTTTTGAATAATTTTTGGGTTTTGCTGTTGGCCGTTTCTGCACACACCCTTTTTTTGAATCAGGTTGGGAAGGCTTGTATATATAGTAATGAAATGTGTATCAATCCAAATAATGGTCATTAAGCCTTTGCATTCATGTTTAAGATTATGCCATGAACTCCATTGAAACAACTTTCCATTTTTGTGTCAAATTTGAATTCTTGCTTGGAATAGGCCCTTGCACTAATTTGGAATGTGTTTTAAGGTGTATCAAAGCTAATCATCACAAAATATATCCCTCCATTAATTTCTTTGATTTTTATTTGATTTTAAAAGATTTAAAATGAATTAAATCAAATAAAATTAAATAAAAATGGAAAAATTAATTTTAAATCTTGAAATAAATTGTGGGACACGTGGGAAGCATGGCCAAGCTGAAACAAGTGGAAAAAGTGGGCCCCTTTTGTCAAAAATGAAGTTTCAAGGATAATTGACTTTGGCCATTTCACAAAAATTTCCCTACTTCTTCAATGCATATCTTGCTCAAATTTAAAGCTATGAACATGTTCTTGGACATTTTGGAAAGGTCTTGAAGTCCTCTAACCAATGTCTTTGGTCCCATGTCATTTTGATTTACCAATCTCAAGTTATGGTCTTTGACTTAAAGTGCCTTTTTGTTGACTTTTGAAAATGACCTATAATGTTGAAATTGATAACTTTTTGTGAGAGCATTTCTTGGACTTGGAATGTGAGGATGAATTGTAGGTAATGTATTCCCCTTCAAGATGAGCATTGGATGGGATTTTTCTGATGAACCATGAAAAAGTTATGCCTTGGTCAAGTTACAGTTGACTTTTCAGTTGTCCAAAAATAGAAACTTTTGACACCTTGATGATTTTTGAGCCATTCTTGTGAAATCATGGTCAAGACTTGACCAAATGATGATTGTGGCTTCAAAATAAGATGTTGACCAAAAATTTTGACTTTTGACTGCCAAATGACCATTTTGCCCCTGCAGTTGACTGTGAAGCATTTAGGGTTTTTTGACTGTGCAACTTGACCTTGTGAGCCTTGAAACTTGGTATGTAGATACTTGACAATGTGTATGAGCATATGTGACTTGATTGAGCCCTTGAAAACCTCAACTTCCTTGCAGGAACCAAAACCCTAATTTTGCCTGGTTTAGGAGGATGCTTGACTGTGTAGCCCTTGAGTAAACTTTGAACCATTTGAGGTGATGCTTGGTAAAACTCTGAAGAATATGGGAGGGCAAATTTTGGGGTACAACACATGTTTTCAAGGATCTTGCGGGGTTAGTAATCACTTACAATTTTGATTGGAGAACTTTGTATCGGTGGTGTCCTTCCACGAGAATTAAGCTCACTATGTCAAGTGGGTTGTAGCCCTTAACTCAAGTTTGTTGTACTTGATCTTTAACGGCGTTTGGTTAGAGGAAAATAAATCCTCTTGCCCCTTGATAGAGGTCTGGTTCAATGTGACCCTGCATCACAGACCCTTGAGATCTTTGAAATGGTTATTGAAAATGGTATGATGTTATGTGTAACTATGCAAAGTAAGCAAGTCTATATACAAATAAACATACACACACACAGCAGACAAATTCTTAGGTTTAGGCTTGCATGAAGTTCGTAGGTAAGTACCCTCTTGAAGTTTAGTTGGCTCAACCTATCCTAGTAATATTAACCGGGTTCTAAGGAGCTCAATATCACTGGTCTGTTTCTTTGGGCATTGTTTCAGCGCAAGCCTCTTTAATGGCGACCGAAATATCCCAAAAACCCAAACCTCAATGAGTGTAGTATCGAGTATCTACCAACTTTGGACTGCACCAAAGTCGGTCATCTCTCTACGTCCTAAAGGCCAATTTGGTCAAGTAAAGGTTCTAAAAGTTCATTAGTGCTTCATGACATCACTCAGCGGCCCCGTATTCTACGTGAAGCAACATGTTCGTGCTTACGATCTTCAGATGACATGCCCCTGGATATGATTTTTTTCTTGACGTGATCCGCCAATAATTCAACATAGTTTCAAGCCTTAAAAGAATAAACTTATCATTGGTGCTTATGTGAGCTTCTTTGATATCAAACAAATGTTTTGCAGTTAGAAAAAGTTTACAATGAGAATGAAAATTCTAATGCAACAGTTATGTAAGTCTTGAAGATTTTGAAAGATATCGCACAAATTTTGCGAGTTAAAGCACCATTTATTTTTGTATAGGAAAAACATATGATACCAACATAACTATTTAGAACATTCATGGGAGTCAGGAACACTATCTCATTGAAGTATGCTTTCAAAATAACCTTGCTTCAATTAGGACTTTTGAAGGTTGTAATGTGGTCTGGTTCATGGTTTTTAGAAAAAAGATTTTAAGGCTCAAAATATTTGGTGCCCACCCATTCTTCGTGATGTTCTCCAACCCTATGTTCAGTTAATTCAACATGAGTGTTCATCTCTCAAAAGGATTCTGTGACGGTCAAGGAAACTACGAGGCTTTCGGAGTAGAAACCACCCTCATGTCTTCGTGTTTGTAGTCACCAATTTGTTCTTTGCTAAGGACTTTTCTTTGTAGTCCTTTCTTTGCAATTTTTATTTTCCCTAATTTTTGCCTGAACTAATTTTTGAATTGATAGTCCAGCGGGATGCCTTAATTTTACCTAAGTCACATGTTTTCATGTTTTTTGACTTAGCAGGCTTTTTCTTTTTTCTCGATTTTTGACTTTTTGAACAAAATGTGTGACATTAGCTTGCATTGCTTGTTGAGAGGATTATGATTGCCTCGTTTCTTGATGAATGAGGGATAACATTGTGGTTCCACATCCTCTAGATTCATTATACATGAAGGATAGCCCTCATAGTTTCTCTTCAAAAAACATCTTCCTTATGAATTTTGAACACTCAGTCAGATTAACTAAAAACTACCCTGCCCCAGGTTAAAATTCAAGGTTTTTTCGTATAGAAAAGAAACTTCTGCTTCAAAGGCTCAAAAGGGGTTAGCAAGGGATTATCTTCCTTATATCTCCAGTGTTTAGGGATTTGAAACAATGCTTGTACATCATCAGCAAGATTTTATCCAAAAGCAAACAACCAGAGATTTTGTGTTCTTTAGATTATCATCCTCCCTTCAATCTCTGCCTAGGCAAGAGAATGGGAAACAAGTTGGTATCATAATGCAAAAAGAAATTTAAAATTTGAAAACAAATATGAGTGAAACGAATGAATTTCTTCAAGACAAACATACTCATTGTATTAAGATAATCATTCAGATGCAAACAAGTTCTTACATGAAAACAATGTTTTGATAAACAAGAAAAGTTACAAAAAGCAGAAATAAGTTAATAATCTGGGAAGGCTTTCCATCTGGACTTGAATTACCGAAAACATCCCTCAAAACTCAAAGTGACCATCAATCGTGTTTATTCTTCGGCGCATGCTTGATTAGAACTTCAAAACCAACGTCCTTGAATGACAAGATACCACTTCTGACCAACTTCTGAACCTCGATCTTCAAAGCAAAGCAACCCTCCAAGTCATGCCCAGGAGCACCTTGATGAAAGGTACATGTCAAATCAGCTTTGTAGTACCAATGTATCTTCTCAGGAACCTTTGGTGGAGGTCGGGTCTGAACCAAATTCCTCTGCATCAGGATAGGGAACAACTTTGTATAGGTAATTGAAATTGGATCAAACTGGGTTTTCCTCTGATTAGGAACTTGCTGATTCTGTTGATGAATAGGAGAAACATGATGATTCTGACAATGATTATTTCTTCCTATGGTTCTCTTCTTGGAAAATTTATTATCAAACTTCTTCACACCATTAGCTGAGCTACCATCTTCATATAAACATCCCTTTCCGACATCTTCTTCTAGACGCACTCCCATATTCACCTTGTCAGGAAAGTCATTAGGTGCATTAACCATCACCTTCTCATGGGAGAATGATTTTAGAGTTTCAGTGAAGACTTTTTCCATCACTTCTTCTTTCTTAGAAGGATTGACTCGGGCGGCAACCAGAATTTCAACTAAACCAGTTAAATGCTCCACACTAGCTTTCAAATTAGCCATCTCTCTGTGGAGTTCAGAAATCTCTTGCTTGATATTCTCCATTGTCCTCTTAGCGCGAGTGTTGTACTAGTGAGACCAAAGGAAAAATAAGACTTGGAAAAAGACCTTTGAAAGTGAAATAAAAAATGTAGAATGATACATGATATGCAAAAGAGAATTTTTATTTGATTTTCAAAGAACTCAAGATATTAAGTTGTAAACATCAAAGTATGAAGATAGAAGATGAATTTTAAATTGGCTCCAAACATTGATCAAGTTATCATCAAGATCAATCATCCATTTTGGTGGATTAGGGTTTTCGCCCTATCAACACCCAAGATCCATTGAGCTTGACGAAACTTGTGATGTTTACAAAGAAAGACCTCCAAATTCCTTCAAAGTCAAGTGAAAAGGGTTTTATGGATGCATGAATGCATGGCTATGCAACAACCACAAGCAAGGTCACAAATAAAGTCGAAAGGTTCAACGTCACGAGCATGGAGTCAAGGTAAGGAACACCCCCAAGGTATGTACTAACGGTTTAATCACACCTGTAGAACAAGGTTCTAAGAGTTCCCGGAGTCTACATTCCTCCTTCGGATATTACCAACGTCTTGATTACTCAATAATCAACAATATTCTCAAGAGAAACTCACCCGAGCGTAGCATCACGTAACAATTACTTCCAGATTACTCCATTATAATCTCCGCGCTACACCTAAAAGGCCAAGATGGGTTAGGGTTCTACGGTTCCCAGCTTCTCTGGCTCCCAGGTCGAAAATAATAATGTCTTCCCGATTACTCGGTAAACAAATATTACGTTCAAAAGGGCCTTCCACTGAGTGGGGGATCTCATGCCTCCTTCTTCGGGATTACTCCCTCAAAGTTAACATGACTATACCGCCCGTCCTATTCCTAAGTGTAACTTAGTCCGGGTATAGGACTTGTCCTTTGTAAATATTATCGACACCCAAATAATCATAATATATACATATAATCAAACAATCAAATAATGATAAAACAGATAAAACAAATTAGGCTTAACCCACTTAGGGATGGACCAGCAAGAGGTCAATCTTTCCCCAGCAGAGTGGCCAATTCTGTAGCGGTGAAAATCGGAGATCAGGCTATTAATTAACTTGACTCACAAAAAGCAAGAGTCGCCACTGTGCTTTATTATTTCCAAGGGAAAAGGGAAAAGAGCGAAATAAAACCCTAAAATATGCAATGTAAAATAATACTTAAAAGTAATAAAAATACAATGCGTTTTTGAAAGAGATCGAGAGTTCGGGGGTTGGTTATACAATGGGAAGGTATTAGCACCCAATGCATCTGCGGTACTCCGCATGAACCTTTTGAAATATCTGTTTTTGGTTAAAATTGTTTGTTTGATTAAAATGGTTTATTTGGTCAAAATGGGTATGGATGAGATTTTGAAGATACGACGACCTCGTGTCGAAGTTTTGGTTTAAAAGAGTGTATGTTTGAAATTAGGTTTTGAGGAGATTTAACTTAAGATTTACAAAATTAAAAATGTATGAAGGGGTTCACACAATCGTATTAGATACTCGATGACATGAAGTCAACAAATTAATTTCTTTCCCTTGGATTTAAAACCACAGACAGATAAATAAGCTAAGAGTATATCAAACCTCAGGTGAAAATAAATCACAAGCCGACATCATCAAATAACCTAATGTGAGATAATACTCCAAGCATCAGATAAAGCGCAAAGGCGATGAATAAAGTTCACGGTATAAGATTCCCTGCATCACATGAAATATACAGACAAAACACACAGTACGGGAAAACTTATGCGTCCGTGCAATTTTCAGAAGTTAGTTTGAATTAAAATAAAAATCGTAACGCGATGACAATAATATTTACATAACCTGAATTTATTTACAAATGAAGTGAATAAAATATAAAATCAAAAATATTATATACAATTGTATATTTACATAAATTACAAAAATTAAAAGAAAGAAGTAAAGGAAGTGCAAATAAGCATAAGGTGGTGTAAGAGTAGGATATGGATTATATATAGAAATTAACCAATGGACTTTGGAGAAAAATATGAGATTAGGTCCAATTGATTATTTTTTAACATCATAACAATACTTAATTATAAAGAAATGAAAATTTAAAATAATAACATTAAATAAAAATTGAAAATTATAATGATAAATAGAATAGTAAAAAGTGTAATAAAAGGGAGTACTGTGAGCTGTAGAGACGGAGGTATGGTTGCTAGCGGAGAGGGCTATGTTGACGGAAGTTAGAAGAAGGTGGGTGGCGGACTGAAGGAGGGTGAGGGACGGAATTGCAGGGGTATGGCGATGTGGTTTGTGGAAAATGAAGTGAGGAATTTGGGAACGACATATGGGTAATGGAAGGAGGCAGAATGGGTTAGCGTTGGAGGTTGGGATGGGTTGTTGATGATTGGTGATGTTGCGTTTTTTCTTTGGCAGAAGGTGAAGGTGATGATGATGGAAGGGGTTGTGAGACGGTTGTGTTGACGGAAGAAACAGAGGCAGAAAATTAAAGGAATGGAACCAGTAAGACTGTTTCGAGAAAGAGAAATCACCTGAAGCTTCGGAAGTGCCGAAATCGCCGACGGAAGCACACCGCCGAGTGCATTTCCCTTTGCACTCAGATGCACGAGCGAAGAGCAATTAGCAAGTGCAGAAGGTGAAGTTCCCCCAAGGAAATTATGGTCAAGCCAGAGATATTGCAGTTTCTGAAGGGAACATTGCTTCAGATTTGATTTCCTGAATGCCAGATTCATCATTAGCAGTTGCAAGTGATTTTATCCCGTGATTGATATTTCCTCCATCACCAGTATTGTCAGTCTGCACATGAGGCTTCTTGTCTTCAGACGGTTTCCTCTTGGGAAATTTCCTTTTAAAGCGTGCTTTCTTAGGCTTTGGAGCTTTTGAAGCCTCATCAGCGACAAAATCTGCTGCTCTTTTTCTGGATGGAATGACAATCAAATGGCCAAACTGGTTTTGAGAAGTCTGAGATGCATTTGTCTGGATAGCTAATAAAGCAGTTCTTGCGGCTTTTATCTCTGCTTCCTTCTTTGTTTTTGTTGTTCCCCCAACATAGTGAATCCCTCCAATGTCGACTGTACATGAAAATAACGGTGCTCTACCTGGTGGTGCATCATCTTTTTTGCATTGATACATTGGCATTGCATAGTTCATTTTCTGAGCATACTCCTGAAGTAGATTCTTGCATAATCCAGTTTCATGAACAGGTTGAGTGATGGAGTGATTAACTTTACCAGATTTGGCCAACTCCATCAAAGCAACCTCTGCAGCTGACTGCTCTGCTGCTTTACGGTTAAAAAATCCAGGCAAAGAATCATACCGAACTTCATTCACAATCACCGTTGATTTGAAACAAGGTTCATGGGAAGGCCCGTCCTTGATAGTTTCATACACAGGCGGGGAGTCCTGCTTTCTGAGCATACTCCTGCAACCGGCTCTTGAACACATAACAATTTGAAACACCTTGGAAATCTTCGTTAGCGATGAACATGGTGACAGTTGAGGGAAGAGAAGGTGGTGATTCGTTGGTGTTTATCGGAACGTTCGGAAATGGTGATGTTGGTCCGTTCACGATAAAGATGGTGGTTGAGTTACAAGTGCTACAGCAACTGATGTTGTTGGATCTGTAGCGGGCGGAGTCGGGATTGTTGTCATGGATTGAAGCTTTATAGAGGGAATATTGGGTAGTGGTAATTTGGTGGATGAAGTTATTTTTTGTTCAGAGGTTTACGGAGGAATTGTGAGGGGGTCTTAGCTGGGCGTATAGTAATTGAACGGAGGGATAGTTTGCGGTTTGTTGATGATGTGTGAAGGAATTCGATTGGTTCGCTTGTTGGTGAGCATTTAGAGAGGGAGTATGGATGCAAAAGGCGATGTGGGTTAGAAGGATAAAGGGTCGATTAGAGGATGTTAATTGAAGGTGATGTAATGGTTTCGTGGAAGCTCACAGTGGTAGAAGAAGAGGTTAATGGATATGTGAAAGTGGTGAGAGAAGGGAGTATGTTACTGTGTTGTTTTGTTTTTGTTTTTTTGTTGTGTGTTTTTGTTTCCTCCCCCTTTTTACAAAGAAATAATGCTACTTAAATAGAAAAATAAAGTGGAGATGGGTTTATGATTGCAATCAGAGCCATTGAAAATAAACTCCATTCACTGATCCATTATTTTTGCTAACAACCAATAAGAATCAAGCACAGTGTAAATAATATATTTTGGTGACCAAATAGCCCTTAAATGATAAAAATAACCAAAAAACTAAATGTATTAAAATTAACTCAATTTAAAATGATTTTTTTGAATATTTTATGAATAAAAAATAAAGAACCAAAATGACCAAAAATGATAAAAAACTGACGAAAATTTATCCGAAAAAATAAAATGAACACATTAAAATAATCTACATGTCACAAAGATTAAAGAAAAAATATTCAAGAAGTCAAAAATCAACAATAAAATAATAATAAAAATATCAGACTAAACAGACGTTTAAGGTTAAAAACGAGACTTCAAACTGTATCGAAAAAATAAAGCGAGCATACCGTCATAATCTACGCGAAGCGCAGATTCATAAAATGATCGGTAAAAGGTGAAAACTTGAAATATTTTCTCGCTACTTTCCCGCATAGTGTCGAATCGCTTTTAACAGTCTGTCTATAAAACCGAAATATTTTATTATCGACATATAAACAATTTAGAGCAGTGCAAGAAAATAGTAAACAGATAAAAAATGAATGAAATGAAATGTCGGGTATTTTACAACTGAAAGATGATGCAAACTTTGATTTAAACTGACTTTTTCTGGTCAACTTAAATACGACTAATGATGCAAAATGTGATGAATGGTATTTACTAATGATTGTGACCAAATAACAAAATATGATATGAAAGCGCGACTAAAACATATTAGGGGCGAAATTTAGGGTGCAAAAGTTGTGCCTTGATGAATCAGTCTTCGAGAATCCATAATCAACCGCACTTTTAGCTTGGGAGACTCAAAACCTTAATTGAGGCGCGACACCTGATGCTCTTGATTCAAACCTGTCTCTGCACATGAAGCAAAAGAAAACATGAACATACACCTTTGTATGGATTAGAAATTAGTGATACATAGGCTAAAAATGTTCAAAACACTTGACAAACTTCGCATAGTCAATGCTCGAATGTGAGACGTTAAAACTGACCGTATTTCGTGACCTTGAATTATCTTTAAAAATGCAAAAATAAAAATGGGATCTTAGGTCAAAAATTGGGGTACAACAATATGGTCATTTTTGTAAGGCAACCAAGTGGATTTACCCTAAGGGTGCTTGTGTGCAAGTGTATTGATTTTCATGCTTTGTTTTGTCTTGATTAGGGTTTGCTATTTTGTTGGGTTTAGTCTTTCCATACAAAACCCTATTACTTGCAATTTGTATATAAAGCGATAAATTGCGGAATTTAAAATTACTACGCTATTACATCATTAGGGGAGGGGGTATACAAATTTACAAATGGGGATTTGCAAGAAATTAACTCCAAATTAACTATTACAACCATATTGAAATGTACAATACAAGAATAAAAAGGACTTGTTTTTGAAAGTGGTTTTTTGTCTTAAGAAATGAATTAATTAATAAAAAAAGAAAATATTTTTTTATGTCTTTTTTATATTAATAAAGAGGGTATTAATATTAAAAGTGATAAAAAAAGGGAAATAACGAGAGATAGCATTAGCATCCTGCTGAAAGCAAAGCAAAGGGGATAAGAAGTTCTGATGTCGGGCGCACTGTGGTTCAGAAGGAAGCGTCAGAAGTTTTGGATTGATACACTCTGAGGTCCTGCAAGAAAAGTTAGAGGGAAAACACAAGTTCTAGGTTGCTATGTACTGAACTTATGAATGTTAGAACAGTGAGAAAGTCTTAAAAGTTCTTTGTATTAAAACAGTGAAGAGAACTCATAAGTTCAGTATGTGCTAAGAAATTGAGTGAATATCAGAAGTTCAGTGTATGTTAACAGCGAGTGAACATCATAAGTTCATTGTGTTTAAACAGTGAGAAAATCATAGAAGTTCTGTGTGTGTTAATAGTGAGTGAACATCAGAAGTTCAGTGTGTTTAAACAGTGAGAAAATCATAGAAGTTCTGTGTGTTAAAATAGTGAGGAAATCATAGAAGTTCTGTGTGTTAAAATAGTGAGGAGAACTCAGAAGTTCTGTGTTGTGCTAAAACCGTGAGTGAAAATCAGAGATTCTGTGCTACATTTCAACTCTTTCCTCATATTAATCATCACATCAACAATTTATTCAGTTCTTAACAAACAGCAAATCAGAGGGATAAAAGCGCAACGATTTATAGAAGTTCTAATCCTGATTCTGAGCCTAGCCTTAATCAAGAAGTTCCGATCCACAGTTGTTTCTACTTATGCAATGATATAGACAACATCAATACTATGATATTTACATATTTAATGATGTTCTGAATGAAAAGATGCAAATCCAAGAAGACTTACCTTGAATCTGAAGCGTCTTCTTGGAACTTGAGCTGCTGCCTTCAGATGTTATGGAGTCAGTGAGAGCAACGGAACAATGGTTATGTTCTTTGATTCAAAGAGAAGAACAAAGGTTTTATTTAGGATTTGCGAAGGTTTTTAGTGTTTTCTTTTCTCTCTTTGATAATTCTCTCCCTCTCTCTAAAAGCCAGCCCTTGAAAGTGTGATTGAGTAACTCATTTATAGGTGAGTTTGTTGTGGTTTTGGAGGGAAAAACAAATGGGATTTGAACAATTTTTGGCATCCCGTTCCATTTCTTTTTTATCACAATTTTCGTATGCTAGGGTGCTGCCTTGTTCTTGAAGCAAGTATGTTGGTTAGCAGCTTTTAGTCGTTCCTAAGCTGAATTTGTAAGCATGAATTAAGGAAAAGTACCTTCAGAGGCAATAGCAAAACATGGGCCCAATATAACCTTGTACCGAAGTTTGTTTTTTCAAGGACAACAATGGTATTTCTATCTCACACGTGGGGAAATTCTTTGGATAAAAACTCAAAAGTGGTTGTGAGCATTAAATGATGATGAGACTTATCAAACCAGAAATCATGTGCCATGAGATTATGCATCATAGCTTAATTCTGGGCCAGAAGTTCAACATCAGTGCAACTTAGAACAAACATCCAACTTCTGATCCTTGAATCCCTTTGCTCTAACATGTTCTGTAGGAGTTCTCAGACTTTCCCAAAAGCTTGTAACACGCTTTGTAAATCCTCTTTGAATTTCTATTGCAAATTCTGACCGGACCTATATGAAAACTGGCTCAGAAGTTCTAACCAAATCCTGTTTTGGAAAGGTCCAAAATTTGCTGAAAGCTTCAGTTTCATGGACGTGTCTTCAAGGATTTGTAGCTTGAAATCCCAGCATTTCTAGGAGAAGTTCTGTTTCGTAAAGTTCTAGATCTTATTGAAATCTACAACTCTTATGTCAAAAGTTCTTCCAGAATCAGCTTGCATCATGGTGAAAATCTGGCCAGAAGTTCTGATCTTATCATCTTTCCTAAACACTTAGAAAATTTTCTAAATATTTGGAAAATTTACTTTTCCAAAGTAACTTTGACTTTTGATTTTCTTGATGAAACAAACTTCATATTTCAACCTGTCTTGATGAAATATGATTCTTGAAACTTGAAGTTTGACCTAAAAGTCAAAGTTTGATTTTTTTCAGTATGCAATTGACCATTTTGCCCTTGTGCCAATTCCAACCCAAACTGATGTATAAGTGCTTCAACCTTGGTTCATGAGGGATTTTGTGAGGAGTTTCTAGAGAAATGAGAGGGCAAATATAGGGTACAACAGTCATGTTATCTCAGGTAGTGGCATTACTGTAGATCTATCTAAAGTAGATGCTGTGCTCCAAAGTCGGCTACCGAGATTAGAAGCTTTTTGGGATTAGCTGGTTATTATAGAAGGTTTATCGATGGTTTTTCTAAGTTGGCACTTCCGTTTACTAAGTTGACTTGTAAAGGTAGAGCTTTTGTGTGGGACGTTCAATGTGAAGAAAGTTTTACAGAACTTAAGAAAAGATTGACGTGGGCTCCGATTTTGACATTACCTAATCCAGGAGAACCTTTTGTTGTACATTGTGATGCTTCCAAGATGGGTTTAGGAGGTGTGCTTATGAAGAATGATAAGGTAGTTGCTTATGCGTCAAGTAAATTGAGGACTCATGAGAAGAACTATCCTACGCATGATTTAGAGTTGGCTGCGGTTATTTTTGTGTTGAAGATTTGGAAGCATTATCTTTATGGTTCTAGATTTGAAGTATTTAGCAACCATAAGAGTTTAAAGTATTTGTTTTATCAGAAGGAAATGAATATGAGACAACAAAGATGGTTGGAGTTATTGAAAGATTATGATTTCAGTTTGAATTATCATCCATGAAAAGCGAATGTGGTGGCGGATGCGTTGAGTCGAAAGACTTTACATATGTCGACAATGATGTTTAAAGAGTTGGAATTAATTTTACAATTCATAGATATGAGCTTAGTTTGCAAGGTGACACCGCAGAGTGTTATGTTGGGGATGTTGATGATTAATAATGATTTTCTGGATAAAATCAAAGAAGCTCAGAAGTTGGATGTAAAACTGGTAGATTTGATGGTTGGGATCGATCAGTATGAGAATAGTGATTTAAAGCTAGATGCACAAAGTGTGTTGAGATTCTATAATCAAATTTGTATTCCCGATGATGCAGAAATGAAGAAAGTGATCCTTGAGGAAAGTCATAGAAGCAAGTTAAGCATTTATCCGGGAGCTACAAAAATGTATCAAGATTTGAAGAATTTGTTTTGGTGGCCGGGAATGAAGAGTGATGTGGCTCGGTTTGTGTATGCATGTTTAACATGTAAAAGTCGAAAGTTGAACATCAGAAGCCTGCAGGGTTGATGCAACCGTTAGAAGGTCCAGAATGGAAATGAGATAGCATTTCGATGGACTTTGTGACAGGATTACCTAATACTCTAAGAGGACATGATTCCATTTGGGTGATTGTTGATAGGCTTACGAGGTCGGCTCATTTTATTCCTATTAACATCAGTTTTCCAGTGTCGAAGTTGGCTGAGATTTACACTAGTGTAATTGTGAAGTTGCATGGTGTTCCTTTGTGTATTGTGTCGGATAGAGATCTGGGGTTTACTTCTGATTTTTGGAAGAGTTTGTAAGAAGCGTTGGGTTCTAAGTTGAGGTTGAGTTCAACGTATCATCCTCAGACGGATGGTCATACGGAAAGGACTATTCAGTCGTTGGAGGATTTGTTGAGAGCATGTGTTCTTGAGCAGGGAGGTTCGTGGGATACTTATCTTTTGTTGATAGAGTTCACTTATAATAATAGTTACCGTTCTAGTATTGGAATGGCACCTTTTGAAGCATTGTATGGTCGAATATGTAGAAATCCTTTATGTTGGCATGAATCTGGAGAAAGTGTAGTGCTTGGACTTGAACTTGTTCATGAGACTACTGAGAAGGTGAAGTTAATTTGAGAAAAGATGATAGCTTCCCAAAGTAGACAAAAGAGTTATCATGACAAGCGAAGGAAAGATTTATAATTTCAAGCAGGTGACCATGTGTTTTTGAGAGTTACACCAGTGACTGGTGTTGGGAAAGTATTGAAGTCTAAGAAGCTTACTTCTCGTTTTATTGGTCTGTATAAGATTTCGGAAAGAGTTGGAAATGTTGCTTATAGAGTGGCATTACCGCCTAATATTTCGAATTTGCACGATGTATTTCATGTGTCACAACTCCGGAAGTATATTTTAGATCCATCTCATGTGATTCATATGGATGATGTGCAAGTACAGGATAATCTTACTGTGGAGACGATGCCTGTACAAATCGCGGATCGTGAGATGAATACGTTAAGAGGCAAAGATATTGCTTTGGTGAAAGTAGTCTGGCTAGGAGCTGGTGGAGAAAGCATGACTTGGGAGTTGGAAAGCAGGATGCGAGACTCCTATCCTGAGTTGTTTGAATAAGGTAAATTTTCAAGGACAAAAATATTCTAAGTGGGGGAGAGTTGTAACGCCTGTTAATTTAATTAATTATTTAATTAAATTATTTTTGGATTATTTGTTGAAAAGTTGAGAAATATTGGGAATTGTTGGTATAAGTTGTTAGATTATTATTAATTAATTAATTAGTGATTAATAATAATTATAATATTGGATTATGGAATATTGTGTTGGGCTTATATTATTGGTTGGAAGTAGTAAAGTGCGGGTGTGAAAGATAAGTGCCAATAGAATTGATGATATAAAGTTAAGCTGACACAAGGATTTGTTTTGTTGGTGATTAAGGAGTTCTGTACGTTGACCAGAAAAGATGCACGGAGAGAGGAGCAAGCTTCCCGGTGTCGAGTAGAGCAAATAAAAGCTGTCAGCTGGAATTTTGGTAGAGCAACCTTCAATCCAGGTAATGGTGGGGTTTTGACCTTATAATGGGATTTATGATGTTTATTATGTGGGAATTTGTCGGTTGTATGACTGTGCGTTGATGTTTCTGGATTTGTTATTGAAGTTGCCCGTTTCTCTATGTTGTGGTTGTTAAGAAGTCACCGTATGGCTATATCGCATGACTAGTGAACATGTTATAGGAAGTTGCCCGGTTGTTATTTTATGGGAATTTGAGTTGTCTGTATCATTTCCCGATAGAATCGATGATTATGTTAGTGTAGTATATTACCGGGTGTTATGGTTGTTATGAATGTTGTGGTGTCCCGAGCAGTTGGCAGGAAAATGAGGGATTGTTATTGTGGTCGTTATAGGAAGGGTTCAACGTGATCGTTTTGTACAATTAGTGAATCTGTTGAAAGTAGACATAGTTTCCCTTTACGATAGTACTCCAAGCAATTGGCCGGAAATCATAGATTATGTTGTGGTGGTCGTTATGCCGTTGTATTATTCTATGTTGTTGGTCGAAACTAGTGGTCGAGGAGAATGCTGGTGGTGTTAGGTGCTGAGTGGAATTTGGGCTGCGTGGTGTGTCATAGAATATATGCTGGATGTCAAGCAGTATTAGGCTGCAAGACGTGCTGAGGAGCACAGTATTGATGTCGAGCGGTACGAAGCTGCAGGTTGTGTTGAGGAGCGTAAGTAATTGTTATTCTTTTATTTCTGTTCGTGTCGAGGAGTCTTGAGTCGGTTATTATTCTGTTTTTGTTGCTATGTATGTCAAGGGGCTTGTAGTTTTCCTAGTTCTATTTCTCGGTTGTGTCGATTTGGTCGTTACAGTGTGCTGTATAAGTTGTTCTGAGTTGAGAAATTGTAGGTGGATTATTTATGTTGAGATGCCTCTAAATTGGAAGATATTATGTTCTAGGCTTATGGCAAAAGTTGAATTATGTTGATGTTGAATCATTGTTGATGTTGTAGGCTTATGGCCAACGTTGATTTATGTTAATTTGTTGTTTGTTGTTGTTGTTGCTAAAAGTCAGTTAGTGCTTATGATACCACGCGGGAGCCCAATGTTATCCTCGACTGACTCAAGGAACATCAGTACAAACCAAAGTCTCACACTAACGCAGACATCACTTCAAGCATATCGGTCTACGTCGTTTAATTTCCATGATCTATTGCTACTTAGCTAAGGCATCCCTAGTTCTGGGTGTAGGATCTTTAAAAGTAATGAAACCCAAGTGTGATACGGTGGGATAACTGACTTGAGGTTTTGCGTTTGTGTTCGCAAATGTTTCAGTTTAGCAAGAGTCGCCACCGACTTTTTATTTTATCCTAAGGAAAGGTCAAAAAGCACAGGAAAGATCTTTGAAATGTTTTCTTGGGTTCGGGGAGTAGATTATGAAAAGGGAAGGTGCAAGCACCCTTTTCATCCATGGTTATCCATGGGCTCTTAGTTACTTGTTTAGATCACTTGCTTTGCTTTTCCAATTGTTTGAAATGGTGCTTTGTGTGTAGTTTTGAAAGATGTTTTAAAAAGAGGCCATCGTTGTGACAACCTTTGTAATGATTCTTGTTTGAATGTATACAAAGGTGTTTTTGTCTTTTGAAAAGATTTCAATGTTTGAAAGTTTGATTTGAGAAATGCTTTGAAATTATGTTGTGAAGTGTTTTTGAAAATAGCAAGGATGTTTTTGCAAGCTTTTTGATCAAGTAACTAAGAGCTATCTACCCTATTTTACTCAAAGATCTCTCCTAATGTTTTTAACCCTTTTGACAGTGTTGTTTCACCATTGCATTTGGTGAACAACCTTGTGTTAGGATATTAAACGGGACAGGCGCGGGTCATCGTGTAGACCATGAGAGCAATTATGTCAAGTATTTTTGGCAAATTTTTAAGGGACTTGATCATTTTTGTTTAAGCAACCAAGATAGCGTCCTCGAGGGACTATGATCTTTTGTTTTGTTTTTGTTTTGCCAAAGTACCCAACATGCATAACATGGCCCATTTTTGAAGGCAACAAGTGGATTGTAACTCTAGGGGTGCAAGTGTGCATTGTGTTTGATTTTCATGCATTTTTGTCTTTGATTAGGTCAAACTATTTGTTGATTTGGATTTTTGCATACAAACCCTAATTCTCTAATCATGGCATAATTGAAAGCGTAAAGTGCGAGAATTAAAATTCTAAGCTATTACAACATGATTATAGGGATGGGGGTACAATCTTTGAATGGGGGGTATTTGACAAGAAATATAAACCCTAATTTACTATTACATCCAAATTGAATTAAATTGCATGAATAATAAATGAATAATATTTAAATAAACAAAAAAGACAAATATATCAAATAATATGAAATATGCAAAAAAAGGGGTTTTTGTTCATTAATGTATGTAAAATATTTAATGTAAAAAATAAAGGAATAAACAAAAGATTTATTTTAATTGTTTAAGGGTAAAACCCTAATTTCTTTAAGAAAATAAATACATTATATTATTTATATACAATAAAATATATTAATATATGTAAAAATAAAATATACTTAGAAAAAAGTATTTTTTAGTATAAATAAAATTAAAAGTAAAAATGTAATATTTTATATTTTTATTCTAAAGTATTTAATAAAATAAAAGTATATATATATATATATATATATATATATATATATATATATATATATATATATATATATATATATATATATATATATATATATATATATATATATATATATATATATATATATGTGTGTGTGTGTGTGTGTATATTAAATATATTAAATATGTATAATATAAAATAAAATATGTAAAAAAATAAATTATATTTTTAATAATATTTTCAGTGTGAATAAAAATAAGAAATAAAAATAAAAGTATAATTTACATATTATTTTCAAGTTTAAATAAATTATATAAAAGTATTTAAATTCCTTTTATGTTAGAAAAATTAAAAGAAAATGCCAAATAAATGTGAAAAAATTATGAAAATATTTTTGAGCATTTTTTATGTTTGAAAATAAATAAAGAAAATCAGAAATGAAAACAAAAATGCAAAAATATGAAAATACAAGAAATTGAGCCAGGGGGTGCAAAAAGAAAAAAAGGGGGGTGTCAAAAGTAGCCAAGCCAAGCCCAACCCAAAACTTCATCTTCAACCTCCAGCATTTGAAAAAACGCGCGCGTCCCTGTACAAACTACCAGATCCTGTATACGTGCTCTATTGCAAAAACACACAACATCAAACTTGTAGAGAATTTCAAGACGATTCCAACCATATAAACAACTTGTCTTAACTCTCAAAGACCAGAGAGAATTTCTCTGGCCCTAAAACCTGACCTAGTTTTTTCAGCATGTTCATGGATGAAATTCTCCTAGCACACTTAATATAAATGAAAACTGGGCATATGTACAGCTTCATGGCAATGAACACTACATTTTTTATTCACAAACCTAAGGCTAAATATTCCTAAATAGAGAGATAGAAAGTGGAGAAAAACCTGTTTCAGTTGGATTCGTGTAGGGCAATGTAGTGCTTTTCAACAAGGTTTGAGATGTTTGGTAGCTTGCTTGAACTTCACTTGACCTTCTCCAATAGCTAGCTTGCCTTGAATGTCCTTGAATCAGCCTATAGAACTCAACCTGCACAAGCTCAAAATGAAAATGGTGAACACTGTAAATGGAGTTACAGTTGGTGTTTGAGGTTTGGGATAGCTTGGGTGAGTTGAATGGAAGGTATTTGAAGAAACTTGGGGCAAAACGCACGAGTCAAATGAGCTATGGAACTCAAGTTGCAGAACCTGCCCTGTTTTGCCAAAGGAATGTGATTTCTGGATATGGGGTGTTTATAGGCTCAAGCAATCGTTTTCTTAGCTCAAAGGGGTGTGAGAAAGATGTTTAAACTGTTTGTGTAAGTTAACATTGGCTGGTTTCCAAGTTCTTAAGTTTTGGACAAATTTCTTGTTTTTGAAGTGAGAATGTGGAAGTGAAGTTACAGGCCTGTACAAGCTATCAAATATGCTTGCATATTTTGCTCTTGGCCCCTCTGAGTTATGGATTTGTTTTGCTGCAAGATATCTTGGACCAATGCTCAAGGATTGTTAGTTTGACATAAAGCATACTTAAGCACAAATGGAAATTTTCCTTTTTCTACTTAAGGCTTAATTTTGTGTACAATGTCCAAATGATCAAAACAAAAGCTTAGACTGATGAATTTGCATTTAATTATGGAGTTTGAAGTGGTTTAGAGGCCTGCAAACTAGTGTAAGGCATGCTGACTTTAAAATGCAACATGTATGAACATGAATATGCCATGGATGAAAAGTGAGTTTTTGCCAACTTCAAGCCTTCGATTCTCCCTAACCACAAATGTGTTTGAGGATTTCTTGGACAATTTGGAAAGCTTGCAACATGCTCTATAATCCATCTTTAAAATGAAACTTGAGACTCCAAGTGGAACTATATGAAAAATGGCCAAGAAGATAGGTCAAAATCCTGCCTAAACTAGGGCAAAATTTCACTAAGTTAAAAGTTTTAGGGACCCTTGTTCCAAAAATCATAACTTGATATCCAAGCTTCTTTTGAGAAAACTTTGTGAATAAAAGTTGTAGACTTTATGGAGGAATACAACTTTCATGTTGGAGGTTTTGTTTGAATCTATTTGCATCATGGTGAAAATGTGGGGCAAAGTTAGGAAAAATTAAGAAAATTTCATAACTTAGAAAATTTCTAAGTTATGAAATTTTTCAACTTTAAAGCCTAATTTGCAATTTTGGGTTTCTTGATGAACAAGTTTCATAATTTGACACATCTTGATGAAAAATGACCCTTGGCACTTGATTTTGACTAAAAAGTCAAAGTTTCACTTTTTAGTGTATAATCAAATTTTGATCAGTTGACTGAAAAATTCATCTGTCAATCCCATGCATTTGAGATCTTTTGAACTTGTTGAATAATTCAAGATGATGTCATTGAGTCCTTGAGTCCATGGTTGAACCTAATTTTCCATTGGCTAGGTCAAACAGTCAAAAATTGCCTTTGTACAGTCAAAACCCTAAAAATGACCATTTTGCCCTTTTGGTGATCTGATCAAATTTCTTGTGGAGTTGTGGTCCAAACTTGATCAAATGGTTCATATGAGTTCATAATGTTGATGTGGGTCAAAATTCATGAGGTTTGACTGTAAATTGGCCACAGTTGACTTTTTCCCCAATACAGCTGATTTCTAGGTCAACTGCCCAATTGACTTGGCAAAGATTTGATTCAAGGCTTGAAATTTGGTATGGACAAAACTATGAGTCCAATATGAATTATTAAAGTAAATTTGAGCATTGAAGGTCCAAAAATCCTTTTGCAAACTCAAACCCTAGTTTAGGTCATCAGTGCAAGGAGATGTCTTAAGCAGAGTAAACCCTAGCTTGATCTTGAGTTCCAAGAGCCTTGTGATGAGAAATGTTGATAAAATGAGAGGGAAAATTTGGGGTACAAAAGTTGCCCCTGTTCAATCTTCTTGAACCTGAAGAGTTAGATTGGCAAGTTTGCCTTTCGTGACTCGAAGGTAAAAGAGGATTGGACACTAGAGTGCCCGTAAATTTGCACTCGTCAAAATGTAGCTGAGGGAATGGGCTCAAAGATGCCATTTGGAAATGGTAGAATCTTGCTGGGTAAGGGCTTAGAGATTCCATCCAAAACTTGTTGGTTGAAAATCAATAGAATGAACATCAGAATGGTATCCGTATTTGGAACGTATCTGAGTTGTATCTGGAGACTGGGTTCGTACGAGCAAGGGAATGGCGTCCGTGTCTAGAGCGTATCTGAGCTGTAACTATATTTGATTCTTGAATGAATATCAAAACAACTGCCGTGTCTGGAGTGTATCTGTATTCTGAATGGGTAATAGAGAAACATCTGTGTACGGAGCATCTATGTGGTGGGGATAAATTTCAAATGAGTGACAGAATGGCAACTGTGTCTGGAGCGTATCTGGACTGTATCTGAAGTTGAGATCTATATGAGTAGCAGAATGACTTCCATGTCTAGAGTATATCCGTACTGTAACTGGGATCCGGACAAGTGACAGAATGACTTTCGTGTCTGGAGTGTATCTGAACTTGAATTGGATAGTTGAATCTGAATGAGAAATAGAATGGCCGCCGTGTCTGGAGCGTATCTAGTCTGTATCTGATTGCTGAAGTCTGAATGAGTAATAGAATGACCGACACGTCTGGGGTGTATCCATACTGTATCTTGATTTGAAATTCTGAATGAGTAATAGAATGACCGCCGTGTCTGAGGTTGTATCCATACTGTATCTGAAATCTCTGAATAGTTGTTAACGATAGCTTTTTAATCTTATCCTGAAAAGGCTAGAATGTTAGCTAAAGCATAAAGTTATGTTGCATGATATGTATGATGTAATAAAATGTGTTCCATCAATGTTTATGATATATGAATGTAATGTATGTGCATGTAAGATGATTAGTTGTCTTGCTGAGGAAAATAAATCCTTGATAGCCGGAGATAATGAAATCTTTGACTACTACCGGGGAAAGTAAATCCTTGACCGATGCAGGAGATTCCAAAAATCTTTGATTGTTGAAGATGAGAGAACCTTGCTGATTACTGTTGGTGATAGAAAATCCTTGGCAACCTGCGGGGATTGTCAAAACTTTGACAACTTCTGTGGGGATGTGAGAATCCTTCATGATTTTCCTGGGAAAATAAGGAAAAATCCGACGACC